>JABCJV010000207.1:0-51662 GCA_013184325.1 Fusarium luffae
AAGACTTTCAAAGTTGATGCGCTTAATTTTGCAATGTGGGGCAAGGTAATAGTAGTGATAAAGTTAAATTATATTTAAATAATTGGGAAACCCTTAATATAAGGGAGAAAAACCCAATTTTCCCTTCAGCTATAACTTTGAGTTGTATAAAATTATAATTCCCGCTGTTATTGCTAGCCTTGACGTCTCAACCAAGAATTGGCTATGCCACTTTACTTCTCCCTTGTCTTTTTATTGCGAGAGTAACACTTACTTCGGCTGCTGCCGACACTGACCATTGCAAGAGTCCGAAGAGCAGCACTTGCCCTCGTTGTCTGTACCTCTACCGCAGCATGTGTTGTTGAAATCCCCAGAGTCACACTGTCCCGGATTTGTTCCGCATCCTTCTCCAGCGCCAGTACCACAGAAACATTTGCCATCCTGGCCCTTTACTCCAGGGGCGCAGCACGCGCGATTGTTAGGAAATTCGCCACATGGTGCGCATTCAGCAGCCTTACATCTACCCTCAATGCAACTCAGATCGCGATCGAAGTCCTTAAGGTCACAACCAGCAAGACAATCGCAAGGAGATTCTTTTTTGTTTGAGATGATGCGACAGAAACCGTCAATGCATGTCGCAGACCTAGCGAAAACGCCTTTTCGATCGGTTCTTTCCTTGTGGCACTCGGAGACTGGGGGGCGCGTGCAGTCCTTAGAGGCCTTGCAGGTCTCTCCAACCTTTACACATGTGTAAATCCTTGTGCCGAAAACGTCCTGTCCTGGGAGATCACGAATCTCGGGAGTGACGCTGGGTGCTTTGCAGTTTGCAGGGAAATACGGCGGGTCTGCGCGACTGATTGCTTGAGCAACACTGGCAAGTGTCATAGCTAGGACGATGCTGATAGTACGCATTGTGAGGATGCAGGCGAAAGGTACTTGGACTAGAAGGTCCTAGTTGGCTGATATGATGTAGAGGATTTAAAGTCTTGTTCTCGTGATGTGAAGTGAATGAAGGGAAAGGATGATAAGCTGTTGAAAGACTGAGGGGCTCTTTTATAATTGTTGCTACCTTTTAAGGGCTGACTTTATTCATACGTGAGGATGTATTATCCCTGCAATACCTACCTATCGGCCCGAAACTATTTCATGAAGCTGTTACTTATTGTCATTATTAAACCAATTATAAGATAGAAAGAGTAAGGAGAAAAAGACTATTGGCTGCAATAGTAGGGAGGGGGTGAGATAAACTGCAAGTATTACTATGTGTGGCTTGCTAGAGTTTATTCATTCGGGCCTTCTAACATAACCATCCCCCAAGAACTCTTTGCAGAGGGGTTCTAAACTTAAAATACTTTCCAAAAGTCCGTAAGTCTTCAGGGACATATAGTGGAATGTAGTAATAGTCTAATTGGAGGGGAAGAACAAGATAACAGATATAAGACTTTAGCTAAGTAACTGACATAAAGAAAGACAAGGAATACAAGAAAGATACTAGATATATAAAACTATATTTAAAGTAATTACGGAGGGTTCCTCTATTAAGTAATAATTCTAAAGTACTAGATACCTACTAGTTATAAATACTTTAATAGAGAGAGGTAAGCTTGCGTTTGTTTATATCTAATATCTTATTCCCCCCTGAAGAGATAGTGTAAGCAATTTCTAAGAAAAAAGAACGGTATTTTATAGTACTAATATGTGCCGTGTCTCAGCGTGCCGAGTCTCAGCGTTCCATGTATCAACCTGGTCAGGGTGTTGACTGGCCAGATGCATAAATGGCTGTAGGTTTTTAATTAGTGTTTCATCCATATCTTCTTCGATACAGCTCCGTTTGTAGACGGCGAACCTCCCAGAGTTGATAGAGCTGACCAGTTGGAACGCCACTGATACATAGCGGTACTGGAAGGTTTCCGCGGAGTTTTGTTCCCGATTCAGTGGTTCGGAGAGAGCGAGGCCGAGAGTGAGATTCTGTAAATTGTTCGAAAACTTGCTTGGTGCTTCTAGACACAAGCTCTACCCCCTTGCTGTTCAATCCGGTCCATCGTAGGGTGTCAACATCATTCCTGGCAGATAGGAGCGGCCCTCCAGGATGGTTCAGGCGTGAAGCTGTTTTCAGGGCGCTGTGATACCGTGTAAATGCGACGACGTCTATCTGGGTTGGCATGACTCAGGGAGCGTATGAGTCCCGGTTTCTCTTGTTGTAGAAAGTCCTTTGACAGCCGCTAGGTCACGAGAGATATCTAGAACAGACTCTCTGTATAGGTTTAGTGCGTCGTCTCTCATAGCTTTTTTATTCAAACCACTCACAACATAGGAGTGTTGACAAAGTGGCTCAAAGTTGTGTTTGCTCTTGAGAGCTGGTCTTGTACTAGAACCAGCCTTATCCGGTCGAAGGTATTGGACTCTCATCTTTGGCCCTTTATGTGTCTTTCTCAAAACTGAAGAGGCTTCGGTGCTTGCATACTCATCGTGGAGAACCTGGAATGGCTTAAGCTGCTCTTGGCAGTTTATCACGCCTATAGCAAACCCATCCACGGCGAGACCATGGTGATCAATCTTGGATTGGCTCGATCTAGGTGCACAGATGTTCATTTGAATCAGTGCTAGACTCTGTTGCGCTGTCTCTATATCGTTGGTCCTGTCCTTGACAGCGCTAATGTATTTATGAAGCCCATGGCCCAGAGTGAGGCCTAGAGAAAGAAGGCTGGCTACGCCACTAGAGATTGAGAAGGGATCTCCCGTTTCAAGTTTAAATTTACTGAGTACGAAGTTCGATCGGAGCAAAGTGCAATTGAAAGTAGTATATATATGGCACTCACAGCTTAATTTGGTTCATAACTACCACTATGAACCACGGCTTAGTAACCTCGCATATCAAGCCTTCTGTTATATGCCCGGAGTTCGCAAGTCATTGGCTCTAGCAGCGGTTCAGTCGTCTGGGTGAGAAATTAGTCTGAAAGAACTAACCATAACAGGAATAGACCTTGTGGTACAAGCTTGGTACCTTTTCAGCTGCCGTACCTTGCAACGTTAGCGCCAGTTACTGAAACAGTCTATTGAAAGCGGTCGAGATCCGATTGGGACTGGGATTAGTGGCTGACTTCTGTTCTTGATTCTAATATTTATGCCTTGGGGCATGGCGGTGTGAACAGGTGCGCAGCCTCGAGTCGGAAACCGTTTATAGGCGTCATGATCAACATTACAGTGCCAAGTGTCTCTCCTTGACATACATCAATATGAAGAAAAGAGAAAATTGCGCTAACCTAGCGTCTGATACAGAAAGGTTCTTACGGGGGATTGATCCCGAGCGTTGGGTTCAAGGTTATTAGCCAGGACTAGTTTGCTGCACTTCTGCCAGGGCGGTTTTGTTAAAATATCATTGCTCTACTCAACTGTCTACTTATCACAGGTGGATCAAGACTTCATCTGGGCAGTGTAGATACAAGGAAGGAAGGTCCAATATTGCTTTTGCTTTAACCGTAGCTAATCCAAGCAATGTATGGGCAAGTAGCGCTAAATTTGTTTATTAGCATCCTTGGTAATAAGACTCTTATTGAGGTAGATAAATTGTTAAGAAGGATAACTAGGTTTGTTACCTGATGATCTATAATACCCAATTGCCACAGTGTACAGGGCTGGACCTAAGATATATATACTTTACCGTGTCGATATTGTTATTTCGCGGAGCCCTTACATTTCCTATTATAAGTATAAAAAGTTTTAAATTTCACGAAGATTTCACTATTACTAGGTGATATTATACTGGGTATTTACAACTTAAATTGAAAACTTGAAAAGAATGTGTTATATGTATTTTTCTGTTATTCCTTCTTTAATCAAGTTGCCCTCTTTCTTTTCTATGCCCAAAGACGCACACCCACTCTCTGTAGCCAGCGCCATCCTTTTACCTTCTTAGGTTCAACCAAGTTAGGCTGGCTGATTTTCCTAGCCTGAATAGCATCACGGTTAAGCTTTTCAATAGGCTGGTCTAGCAAATTTTCAGTTTCAGGTCCATCGTTACCTCCATCATGAGGTAGTGTGCTGTTCGATACCAGACTCTCAACGTCTGTGTCGACGGCTAGCGGTATGTTGCCGTCGTGCGAGAATGCAGGAAGGTTCTGAAGAAAAATGTCCCAGTCCTCTCTTTTTAAAATTGGTGAGGTTACCCATGGAGAGGCTTGAGTCTCCGTTAATAGAGAGTCCAGGTGAGGAAGTAGCGTTCTCACGGCCTCTGCGTGAAGTTTATGCATCGAAGTTGTAGATAGTCTTTTGGTCTCGACATACCATCCTGGGTTTTGCAATATACATTCTGCCTCGAACAACTTTAAGGCAGCGGGAGAGACGAGATCTGATGACTCTGCAGCTTCGTAGGCCATACGGTGTCCGATTGCCGTAACGAGCGAACTACATCGGGGAAGGATGAGTTCGTTGAAGGCGTTATTACGATTACTGGCAGAGCTAATCATAATCTTTCTAGAAATCCGAGATGCTTCTTTCCAAAGAAAAGCCTCATGTTGCGCAAGGAGGCCTTTTGGATTTTTAGCAGTCGGAAGTTGATATCGGTCAAGCAGCAGCTCTGAGACTAAGCCTGGATGTCTGGGTCAGCAGTTGAAGTATAAGAGACTTTCTCGGCTAAAGACCTACGAATGCAAAGAACTAGCCTGTCGCCATCTGCTATTGAGGTTCCTCGTATGCACATGACCATTTCGATCATTTGATTGTGCGCGTAAAGCCCTTGCCAACCACATCTGTCAATGATGTCATTGTACAATGCCTCGGCAGCGGATGACACAGTCTGTTTGTAGACGCACGCCAATCCGGACCAGACTCTCGGGTTTTCACTGCCGAATGATTCGCATAGTACCCGCCCAAAGGCCTCGAATACTGAAGCTGATGCCAGCGCTGCTAGAATAGGTGTGTGCTGAGTTGAAAATGTGATGATAGGCACCCTTTGGATCGTAGTCATACCGGCAACTGTCCTTTTTTGACTATATCGGCCCGCAATGAACGCTATCAGACGTAATACTGGTATGTTCCCCATTGACAACGACAATGTACCTATTGTTACGCGCTGAATATGCCTTGAGAAGTCTTTGCCGGGGTTTTCGGAATTTGGAGAATCTTCTAAAAGTGCCCAAGGCTCAAGGTACACATGATGGAATGTGGTGACGGCATGATCAACAGGTTTGGGACCTGGACGCGAGGGTAAGAGTCTCGAAACAACACCAGGAGACAGAGTCCCGTCGACCTGATTGGTCCGCACAATAAAAGGACGAACCCCACGATCTACACCATTAGCGATAAGTCGTGCGAATACAACAGCGACACGGGACATTCCGGCCAGCGGCGTAGTGGGAGGCATGATTTTTGCTGCGTGGGGGACTGGCGTGTGCAAGTCGAAGGACCCATCTGAACTCATGGTGGCCGTGGTCTCGATATTTCGTGCATCATGGCCATGACCTATTTCACTGAGCATGAATCCCCCCACAGACTTGAATTCCTGCAATTCTTGGAGTATAGACTTGACAGTGGGATGCGCATCTGGATATGAGGCTATGGTTCCTATGCAAAGGTTCCAATGTATCGTCAAAATAATATATACTGCCGTGTCTGCGGTCACCATGTCTGAATTGGTCAGCGTTGCAACTTTAGTATAGTTTGAGAAGATTAGCTCACAATTCAGATGGAACCCCCAAAACTTTGGGCTCGGCCCCAAAATATCCTCAACTGTCATGTCGACTTGCTTGGCAAGTGACTTAGCACGAGCGTATGAAATTTGTATCTTTTGGGAGGCTGAATCATCATCAAAATAAGCTCGGGTCTTCCACTCAGGTGTGTCGGGGAGCCCGGCGTCAGTTGGGATGCGGTCCATGGTGGATTGTATTCTTTGTAGCAAAAGACCACCGATTGAATGGAGAAAGTCTCTTCTATGTCAGAAATAAATGTCTAAATAGAGCTTTGAACATGTTAAGGTTCAAAAATTAATTTATAGATAATAGTGAGAGATGATGCTTTCAGTTTAAGACACATAACAATGTACTTAACTGATCTACATTTGTAGGGTAGAACATTTAAGGGCGTAGATTCTACTTCTAATTCCAGTAAGTAGAAAATTGCAGATATAAAATTTAGTCTTGTAGTAGTACGCAAGATACTTAACTACTAATTAAACCTGTCTCACTTTAGTAAATTAACTTCCCTTATAGGTACTGTTCTACGCTAGTTATTTATTAAGCAGCTGAGTTATGCTCTAATCTTAATGTATTATACATTACTTAACAATAATAATCATAAATCTCACTTGAAATCATAGAACCTGGCATTTTATACTATTAATTAATACCTTATGTTTAATACTTCTCTTGTTATAAGAGTTAACAGCTAATTTGACATTATTAAACAGCGTTATAACTTTACTATTCTAGGTATATATAATACAATCTTTCACTTTAATAATAGTAACTATTTAGGAAGCTAAATCTCATCCCATTGATTTGCTATTTAGTTACATGAAATTGCTTGCTAAATCTACGGAACTTTCTACGCATAATTACTACTATATAATGGCCTATCGTAGTACTAAGTCAGATAATTAATTGTATTAACATTGAACTATAGTGCTGCTGCTAAGGAAAGAGAACTGTACTTTGTATTATTATTAGAATAAATCTCTTAACTTAGAGAGACTTATAAACTAAACTATACATAGGTCGTAGAATAAGAAACCGGAATCTCAATCTCGTAGCTATCACGTCGTTATAAGGATTACGTATGCTAGTATCTAGTTCCCTTACATGTTTCATTAGCAATAGAACAGCTTAATAGCAAGTGAAATCTCATACTTCCGTCACTTAACGGAGAAACCCCCAGGGTGACTATGTTGTATCAATTACTACAACCAGTAGTTTCAGTTACAGGTTGCAATAGCGCGTATCGATGCAATCTTTTATTTAGGGATAAATTTCTAATCAATGACAGAGAGGCTGGAAAGAATGGAAAGCATGGGCCCAATGCTGATCTGAGAAATGGAGTCAAGGCCTTTCTTTGCAATATCTATGAATGAGAAGGCAAATTGCTTTTCTTTATTTTCAACAATTGGACTATTCACTTCCCCATCATCCCTGTTAAGCAGTAGGAAAGATGAATGCATGAGCTTGAAATTCTTATAGAACCAGAACTTTAGTGCAATTATTGAAGCAAATCGGAGCCCCATTGAATGTTTCTTCCTCTGCTGTGTCTGCATGCATGTGCCGTGTCTCAGCATGCCGTGTCTGAGCGTGCCGTGTCTCAGCGTGCCGTGTCTCATATCTTGCGCCATCTTAGGTTGGGAAATATCATAATCAAATGGTATCTAACAGACGCAGTCAATGGTATTCTTGATTAGAACTCGGTGCTTGTTATATACTAACTACTTGGACTTCCTTTTGAGTCTTGTAGCTTTTTGTGATAATACCTAGGAGCATAAACAGCAAACCACAGTTGCCTTTTAGCGCTTATCTGAATCTGGGAATTGCTGGGATAACGGGTCGTGGCTATACTCAAAGTAACGAGAATTTGTTTTGCCATGCCGTCTTGTCATCGGACGATCGGGTTCAACCCGCTAGGGGGCGAAAGAAAACACAGACCCTGAGACCAGCAGAATTTGGTGTAAGCAGGGACCGTGTCTTCTTTCCCCCCGAGGACCCGGCAAGGCCACGCCACCAGGAAAAAGAAACAACTGCGTAGGATATCATAAGATAACGATACGTGGCAAATTCAGAGATGATAATCAGGAGGGTGAGTGTTAAAGCAGAGGATTGGCAGTTGGAGCTGCTTGTAGAACAACGCGATCGATACTTCCAAATGGCTTCCCTAGCATCACATTCCTTGGAATGCAATATCACCTAAGCCATGGCCCTTTGTGTTATGTGTGCATCCATCTTTCACAAGCACTCTAGAACGTACTAGGAATCAGTCTCGAATCGACATACTACACAGGTTCAACGGGAGAGATCGCTGTGCTGAAATAAAGAAAAAGAGCAGGAAGGTCTAGGGTCACTTCTAACTTGATTTGCCCTTTTCCTCCAATTATGTCTTAAACCATAGAGTAGCATTTCCAATCTTTTCCTTAATGCAAAAGTATGTATGGCTCTAATGTTCCCTCATATGGTGGGTGCCCAGTCTACGCATATAGGTTGCCTCAAAGAATCCGACCTCAACCCAGGAGGGTATTCAGGGGTACGAGGGGAATAGATTGTGTGAATAGACGTGTCTAAGCTAAGTACACCAGGAAATCCTTTCTTTTGCAACGAAGGTAAGGGGTGCTCATGAGGATCAAGCTCAGACATGAGCCAATCAGCAAAGGCTATGTGACAGCGGCCTATTGTCTGTGCTCAGGACGATCCTGGTCGAGCTGATTTTCAAGGAGCTTTGTCCAGCCATCTCAGCCTCTGCTACCCTCCCTCCCATACGGAGAATACCGGTACTGTGGCTGATCTATAGCGCTGGCGAGGTTATACATGGTAACCAATGAGGGATGATCTGTGCCGTTTCGAGCAATAAGGTGACCCTAGTCGCATAGCCAAGGCTGATCGGGCTTTATTTCAAGACAGCCTGTTTTAGCTCTAAGAGCTATGATAACTGAGCTGAGAGGGATTAGCTTTTTGAAGATGGTCTGGACCCCCGCTATGAAATGAATTTGAGATCTAGACTCTCTTCCCAAGTTTCTGGTATCGCTGAAGAGATGGATTTAAGTGCATGAGTGATTCACACGTTGGGCTCCAGGATTGATATAAGAACCTGTCACGACAGCTTCGATCATTTTCATACATACTTCCTTTGCCGCGTCAGAAAGCCGAATCACCCACCGGCAGGTCTAGCCATCATCCCTGCCTCCAATCAGCAGTCACCATTGTCCCCTGCGTCAATCAAGAGCCTACGTCTAATCCCATTTCATGGTACATCAGATCGAGATCGAGATTCAGATCGAGATCGCACAACATAATGTCCCAGATTCCTGCACGTAACATGGAGCCTTTACGGGCTAACGACCAGCGGTGTGAGCCGTTCTGTTGTTCCTGTTACTCTTGTGCTCCCGAAGTCTCACTCTGTACCTTACCTTCATCTCATTGGTATTCAACCGACCATATCTGGGTCATACGAACCCCTACTCCTTCTCGCAAGCCGTCCGACCCTGTCGGCGGTCATCCAGTGCCATGTGGGCCCCTTCGACGGCAACCCCGCCGCACCATCTCTACACCCAATATCAAGATCCAATGTCGGGCAACGCAATGCACTAGTCTTGCTGTCGAGAACCAAGAGCAAAGCATCATCAACACCCGAGATCGCATCCAGACGAGCCTCACCAAGAGCTGTACTCGCCCAAGTACCGAATATAACAACAATGCCGAGTTCGATACCTGCCCTGCTTTGGATTCATCAAGTAGGCCAGGACCATCCAAGTCACGCTGGTCTCAATCCACTTGCCAAACCTTTGGCTCCAATCATGATCATGATGACGATTTTGATACTGCGACAGAGAGTTCAGATGAGGAGGAAAACACTCATTCTTGTTATTTTGACGCTTGCCAAGTCGCATCACACATAATGCTATTAAGTCGGACTCAGGTTGACGTTGAACGGACGAGTCAATTAGATTCAGCTGATAAATATGCAAGGGAAAGCTTTGAAAGTTCGACTAGGTACAGAGAACATAAAAGATGGGGCACTGTGTTCTCGGATGAGGACATCAACTATTTGAAATCACTGTCACTTATATAGATTCTATAATGCTAAGTTATAATAAGTTTACTCTGTTAAACCTAGCACAAGCTGCAAGATTCTGAGCCTTAGGTATACTATTCTAGTATATAGCTATTGCACTCTTTGTACTAAATCTTACTACTAATTTAATTACTTAGGTGCTATAAAAAGCCTATAAAGTAGATGTAAGCTAAGTAACACTACTTCCTAGTCTACTTTATTTGCAATGCTATTATATGTCTCTAAGATACTTTATTTTTAAACTATTTAAACTAGTATCTGAACTTATTTCGTCTTTGCTTAAAGACTCTTACGTTCTGGAACATTGGCTTATAAATTCTCGGCGTCCCTACTACCCCTGTTAAGCCTAGATACAAAGTGCCAAGCTTTGAAGTGAAGTAGTGTTTAGAGGTCTAAAGTTGCCTACTTCAATGATGACAACGTTCGTGCTGTTGACTTCCTTTTGGAGTCTGATATAAATCCTTTAAACATTTCCAGACTTCCTATATGCCTCAAACTGTAGGTGTCTCGTCTCATTTCACATTGTCGATCTGCCTCTCTATCACCTTCGATCAATTATCATCGAGTAACGATCGTTTGTTCGCCACTGGAAGTATGTCACTGGTGAATATTCTTCATCTTGACATGGCGCGTTAATAAGACACTGTAAGCCCACTCTTTACCACCTACTATCCAACGTCACCTTGTCCTTGCACCAGGGCAAAAGTCTACACTCGTGTCGTATTCAGGAGCCTTTGGCCATCCTTTCATCGGGATATTCACTCCGGTCTGTTTTTCAATCTTACCTCCTCTATCTACAAGCCTCCGATCAAGAAGAACCCACGAACTTGTTCCTGTGGGGATAGAGTCACGAAAGCTACCAAGACGGGTTGCAAATACCACCTCCTAGGTTCGGCGTGACCACCACCTCAACATATTGACGAGGAGCTATATGCTGAGTTTGGGGCTACTCGGGGTTGTGCTTGTGACGCATCTGGTGACAAGATGCACGGCAATGCGTACTTGATAAAACAACACTTTGCTGAGTTTAAGGAGGCAAGTCCTAAAGAAGCTTGTATGCAACTCCGGAGTGGGACCTGATTCGTTGCAAGATGTTGAAACTCTTATGGAATTAGTCCACATTAGGTATACACGGGCGCTACCGGATTGCATGAGTTGGCACGGCATTACGAGGACCCCAGAAAATACCTTAAATTCTTAAATACAGCTTCTGTCTATGACATTCCTGTGTATCCTTATTACGCAAACACTTTGATATCCTAGTTTATTTTAAAGCGAAGGGCGGCACATTATTACTAGAAACGGCTTAGTGTTACAGATTGCATGTCATAAAAGAGCAATGAAACAAGCATTAATATGTCTTGGCAATTTGCTAGTCTCAATGACATCATAGTCTAATGCGGAGGTAAGCATAAACAGTTCCTTTCCAGGTTGCCAGGGTTGATAGACGTCCTACGCCCTTTGAGTAGTCTCTTTGGCTGAGCTGAGCGCATCATATTTCCCGCTTAGAAAGGAGGGCAACACTGGCATTCGGCCACTTGATACTGATTGGACTCTGAGACATTGAGTTGCGGGCCAACTTCTTTTAATTGGATCATTGTACAGTTAGCGGCTTATTCGGCCTTATAAGGTTAGCTTGCAGCAGAGCAAAGACCCAAATGTGACGTATATTAGGCAAAACACATTTCTATAAGAGATGATAAGAGTTTCGTTATACACTACAGAATACAAATCTCGCTTCTATTAAACCAACTCTAAACAGCCTTTCACGATGCCTTTCGAGTGGAGGCAAACCTCACCAAGTGTATTTGAGAACGAGCGTGGGACTTTCGAAGAGTTGTATTATTACACCCAAGGCGAATTTGGAAAGCCTGCTCCATTTATACTCTATACGACAGTCAAGTTCAAGAACTATCATGGCCTTGCTCTCGGTCACATGGAAACCTCTCTGAGGAAAGCATGGTCACAGACGAGGCGAACGCAACCTCAGATCGCAGCCCGTCATGGCGAAGGAGGCAAGATCATCGAGGTTTTCCAAGGCAAAGCCCTCGACGACTGGCTTTCGGAGACCTTTATTGTTTGTCGGGAGACTACCCCTGATGACGTCTTCCAGAATAGCGGCTCCAGGCGTTATCCAACCTTGTTCTACTTTCCCGCTACGATGGAGTTGACCCTTAAGATCAACCATGCATGGGTCGATGGTCGGGGTGCTCTATTCTTTTGGAATACTTACTTCTCTACCCTGGCCAATCCAAGCGACGCTCCAGTCACCCCGGAGGATATCAAGAACAATTTACCTCTCACAGTGGACAATATCCTCAATCTTCCTAGTGGAACCTCCCCGGAGGTCCTTGGTCCTGCCCAAAACATTCTTGAGCGCATTTCGACAGACAATGCCATATTTACACCGGCTGATAACCACGACACACCACTCAAGGGCTTCTTCCGCCGCCAACGCAAGCTTAGCCCACAAGTCAGCAGCAAGGTTATCGCTGCACTCAAAGAACGTGGCATTACAGTCACAGCTGCACTACAGGTCGCTTTCGGCATAGCCGTCCAGGAATACCAGCGCGAGAAGACAGGCAAAGGAGGTGATGTATGGGCCAGCTGTGCCAACATTGATGCCCGTCGGTTCTTCCCTGGAGAATACTCTGCCGAGCTTAAGCGAGTCGCGTGCCACTACGCACTTCTTCCGCTATACGTCCCCATCAGCGCCGAAACCTTCGACAAGACCGCTATCGAGCTCTCTGACTACTACCGAAAAGCTCTCAATCATCCGGATGCAGAAGGTGCTCTTTGCGTTCCAGCTGCAATGCCTATCTATATGCAAACCATCGCCGAGGGTGCAGCGTTCCTTCGGACGCCGCTGCTTACGTCGCTGGGCATTGTGGAAGATTTTGTGGGCCACAGATTTGGAGAATGGGAAATTGAGGACTTTTGGCTTGCTAATACTGTGATGCCACCAACTGTGCAGGTTCTTATCTGGACTTGGAAAGGTCAGATTGTGTTTGGTGGTTCATGGAATGAGGCTATGTTCGGAGCATATGTAATTGAGCGACTGTTGGAAAGGACTGAAGAGATACTTTTGAAGGCTCTTCAGCTTTGTTAGTTTGATTAAATTCCCCTTTTGAGAAAACAATGCCATTGTCACCTATTTGCCTGTTGGTTGCATGAGATTGCAGGACAAAAGAGGCAGAATGGGCGCAAGCGATAACCAACAAACACTCCCCATCCTCGACTCGTCACACGACGCCAACCTCGAGTGGCGTTTATGAACCACTCACGCGCCCCAACGTTAAGCCATCGACCCATTTTTCTCCCACGTTGAAACTTTAAGCTCAAGGTTGGAATAAAAAGATGGCAGGCAAACTGCTTATCGCAGTCAAACTTGTCTAATCTGGGCATGGCTTTATCCGGGGAAGCAAACGGCGAGTCAGTGTCCACATTCAGCTCTCCTCGTCATCGTTGACCAAAACGTGGGCAACCCTCCACACTGCATTACAAACTCTTTTCCCTGACTCCATTGTTTTATTCCTCAGCTAAAACGACCTGTTGGATCATCTGCCTCTCTGTGTGGAATGATCCGTCATGAATATATGTCCCGACAATGGCTGGGCTTCAACCTAACATCTGGGCCGGTGTAGCCATTCCCTGGCTTGCAGCGCTGAGCTCACTTGTTATGCGTGTTTGCGCCCGACGCATGACCAAGATGAGCTGGTGGTTTGACGATTACTTCTCCATCTTGGCATTCATCTTTGCGACTGGATACTGTGGCATCATGGTGCAGTGTATGTTTCACACATTCAATTGGTCTGGTCTCCCATTGACATTCGTGTAGGGACATTGCACACATATCTCGGCGTGAGAATCCCAGACTCGATACCCACTGATGAGAAGGAGGCAATTCTTCAACAAGCCCGCTTCCTTGCCTTCCTCAATTCTTTGTGCTATGCCTCATCTATCGCCTGTTCCAAGATAGCCATCTTGTCGCTTTACTGGCGTCTATTCAGCATCTCTTCAATTCGGATCCCAATCCTGGTCATGCTTGTCATGGTGTCTATTTGGATTATTCTTCGGACGTTTATGCTCACCTTCCGTTGTGTCCCTGTCCAGTCTCTTTGGGACTATACTGTCACGGACAAGGTCTGTAATCTCGACAGCGGCCAATTCTTCCTGGGTACCATTACGACTCACTTTTTAATGGATCTCGCTATCCTTGTTCTACCGATTATAGAAGTTGCCCGACTTACCCTCCCAAAGGGCCAAAAGCTTGCTATTGCTGCGTTGTTTTTACTCGGCGCAATGTAAGATCAATCTGTGGTGCTGTGGCATGTTTGCGTTCTCTTGAGCTGACGTCTGATCTAGTGTCTGCTTTGCTTCAATGTTTGTTCTTGTCGAACTTGTCAACTACGACAATAACACCACGCAAATGCCTTATGACTATGCCATGTTCTGTATTCTGGGGTCCGTCGAAGTCAACATCGCAATTGTCTCCGGTGAGTAACGGGTTCAGATCTATACTCGTCGGTGACAATGTACTAAGTTGTAAATAATCAGCCTGCTTTCCTCTCTTACGTCCCATCTTCAACCACATATTGCCCAACACATTCCACATGTCGTATGGAAAGAGCAGCCAGCGCATCAGTCGACCAAGCAATGTCATTAAATTATCAACAATTATCAGTTCAAGGAAGGATAAAGAGATTGATGACTCAAGCTCGACACATCAACTGGCTAATCTGGAAAACGGACTTACCTATGATTCAATTGATGTTCAATATCCGAGAGGGGTGCATACCGTCATTTGCAGTCGAAAGTCCGTGACTGGTCGGCACGATAATTTGTCGGGGATCTTCGTGCAGAATGATACTGTGGTAGAGGTTGACCACCTGTAATATAGAAGCACAGGCAAATTTAAGCGGAAGTCTTTGAACCTCTTAGACAACTACATTTCTAGGTTTTGTGGTACTTGCTCCTCAATTGTGTGATCAAGATCTTCGTTGGATAAAAATGTGTTGTAGTGGTACGGATGCTTTGCGCCACAGATGTGAGACATTTGTTGGGCCTAGACTCTTAGGTGGGTCGAAGAAAAAGCGAGACTTAGCTAAGGGTATCATAAAAGTTAGGACAGTTTATCCGGAGCTTAGTACCTAAGCAGGTCCAAGTTATTTTGTCAAGCCTGGACTCTCAACACCACAGTGGCACAGCCTAGATTAGTGGCTGGGCGTTGGTCCATTTTCGCAAACATTAATAGACCTAGAACACTCTCAGCTGATGTTTGCTCAATAGTTTAATCTCGCACATGATTGAGTCTTCTGAGTCTGACGGGCGCTTTTCGTGTATCCCCAACTGCCGTGATCGTCACCCAAGCTAAGACATTTCATTAAACTCTACTGGTCCGGTGCTTCCAGCGACCCGACCCGTGCTTGCTCTACTGGTAAGCGACATTACTCGAAATGGACTTGCGGGCATCAGACTATCTGGCAAACAAAGCCATTGCAGATTAATGGTTTCACGCATTGACGCGACACTCACCCGATGGTTCCGTACTACCTGACAGCCTAGCTTTTAAGCACGTACTTAAGACCCAGCTGCCCGTGATTGCAATGTTCTCGGTATCTTCTTGGTATCTTTCTCCGCGTCCCACAAGATGAAAGTCGAAAATCTCTTTGTCCTCTTTTCCTACGTTACAGGCTGTGCAGCCTTGGCCAAGCCCAAACTCGTGCGCGAAGTCGACGTTGCTATCGTTGGTGGCGGCGCGACCGGTGCTTATGCTGCCGTCAGACTCCGAGAGGACTATGGCAAGTCTGTATTGGTCATAGAGAAGGAAAACAAGCTTGTACGTCAAATCCTCGCAGAATTATCCCATATACTGACATCAATGTCTAGGGCGGCCATGTTCATGCATACAAGCCAAGCGCCAATGATAGACCCATCAATTACGGCGTCCAGGCATATCTGAACCGAGAAGTCACCAAGGCCTTCTTCAAACGTTTCGACGTCGGTCTGATTGACCCGGATCTCGAGAGCGGTGCTAGTCTTCTCTTCGGCACCAAGAACATTGACTTCAACACCGGCAAGCAAGTCGACGTTGACTATGGACTTCCCAACGCAACCATCGCGTTGATCGAGTATGCTGCGCTGGCCACTAAGTATCAGCCTTATTTTGAAAACGGGTACTTCAAGCAAGGCGACATCCCCAGTGATCTGCTCTTGCCCTTTGGAGAATTCCTTAACAAATATGGAATGGGAAGCTCCCTGGCGGTTCTCCGCACACTTATCTGGCTATCTGATGCTGTCAATACTCCAACTTGGTTTGTCATGGCCGTGGTCGGACACCCTCAACTCGCCGCTTTGGGAGGATTCGGTCTGGCTGGTCCGACTTTCAAGTATCCCGCGACATATTCTTCGCAAACGCTCTTTGATCGAGTCCTTGAGCTTATGAAAGACGATGTTCTACTGAAGAGCACATTGGTCTCCAGCCGTCGCAGCGACAAGGGCATTGAGTTGGTTGTACAAACACCTGACGGCCAACAACGCGTCAAAGCCAAGAAGCTACTATTTGCAGCGACTCCATCTCCCGACAATGTTGGCCCATGGGATCTTGATAACAATGAAAAGTCTCTCTTCTCCAAGTTCTCGTGGGAAACGCTGTATGTTAGCGTTGTCGGCAAGACCAACCTGCCATCTGACGTCCCTGGTATCCGCAACGCACCGGATAACGCGACCAATTTCTACCTCCCACGAGGTGACTTTGCCGACGCGTACACTCGTGCTGGCAAGACGGATTTCTTTACTACTCGTGTTCTCGGCAACGCTCGTCTCACTGCCAACAAGGCAAAGGACTTGATCAAACAAACCTTCACCAAGATTGATCAGGCGGGAACATATGATACCACGAGCCCCGAGATCCTGGCGTTTGCATCGCATGGACTCACGGTGCCCAAGGTATCGTCTGATGAGCTGAAGGCTGGATTCTATCGGAAGCTTTACGCGTTGCAGGGTCAGCGAAACACGTTCTGGACTGGACTTACTTGGGCTCCGGACTATACTCCTATTCTTTGGGACTTTACTGAGAAGTTGTTCCCTCAGATTCTGGATGGCATTTAGCTATTCTTGTATTCTAGATACACTGGAAGGTTTCGGTATTCCTATCAATTAAGACTATTTGGGCGACTACGATTCCGCAGACAATAACACATGTTATATGACGACTTCTTTAATTGTCCTTACTATTACATGGTATTCCCTGACTCCTACGACTCGTTCCAATTCTATCATGGAAAATCTTCGAGTCTTATCGTTGTTGGTACTCTAAGAACAAACAAGAACGACAGCAGCTATGGTAACAGCCGCAAATAGCTTCGTTATACGAACACTGAAAGCACCGCTGTCAGCGGTATCGCTGGGCATAGCCTCACCCGTGATTGTAACTATATCATCTCCACCAGCGCCACCCGATGTCCGACTGTTAGATCCCGTCAACGTCACTAGATCTCCGTTACCATTGGAGCCCGTCAGTATGATCACGTCATCGCTGTTGATGCCACTCGACCTTCCACCAGATCCTGTCAGCGTCACCAAATCTCCATTTCCATCCTCGCCTGTCAAAATCACCACGTCTCCAGTGATTGAGCTCGCTGGTATATCACTGGAGGTTGTTGCCAGCTCAGCCTCCAAAGCCTTAGGAGCAGCCGTTCTTTCCGAACCTAAGAGATACTTCTGGCCCTTCGTAATAGTAACAGGTAGCCAAGAAAAGCTCCCAAAGTCATTATCACCAAAAGGGTACTCATCGTCGCTGGCAGTACGGGTGAAAGTCGCTGTGGGATGTCCATCGTCATTGCCACCAAGATTGACCGTGGTGCAGGTCTTGGCGTAGGTCTTGCTCATTTCGCATTGCACAGAGAAAGTGAAGTCCGCGTCAACAGTAGCGTCTAGTCGCCATAGTCCAGTCGTAGGGGCTCCTGGCGCGGGAGTCTTGTCACCCCATGGTCCCACCATGAAGGTATTGCGCACGATACCACAATGTTCCTCGTTCTTTTCGTTGTCGCAGTCCAACACAAAGGTAGTCGCGGCGGCATCCGCGCCAATGACCTCGGCTACAAAATGGCCGGTATATGCCGGCAGAAGCAGCGACGTGGTAGTCGGGTTAGCCATGGTTTGATGGATGAAGGTTTATTGGTGAGGTTGCGTCGTAATTGAGGTAAGCTCAGGAGGTGGCTCGGAAAGAAACTTTATAAATGCAGGGGTGCATAGATCGACAAAAATAACAAAGCTACCTATTGGACGATTTAGTTCAACGCGACCCACGTTTAATCTCACTCGTGTTACCCGACTTAGCGTGCGTCATTACTAAAATGTCCAGTGACATACCTAACCTGGAGTCTGCAATTATTCCGATCAACAGCTGCCGTGGGAAAAGAAACAGACAGCATATAAAGACTTCGACGCGTATATTTCTCAGTTACCGTCGTTTCTCTTCATAAAATTTCAATTGACTCAATTTAAGCTTTAATCTAATTGACTTTGACAATGTGACGTTGTAAGTTTGCATGGGATAGAACAATTTTAAAAATGCCGAAGGTGCCGATTTCTATACATCGTGCGACGCCGGAAGAAAGTTGCAGAAAACTGACCTCAACCTAATGTTGTCAACTTCCTCCCAATCTGAACGTAGCCTGCCAAAGAGTAATAGAAAATGCATCTTCTCACCAGTCTCGGACTTGTCGCAGGGTTGCTGCAGCAAGTCTATGGATTCGGCTCGCGCCAACAAGGTTGTTTCGAATCGAAGTCAGACTCTCAGCTTGTAGCACGACAAAGCGGAGATGACACAGCTGGTGTTCAAGATGGCGTATTCCACCAACTGATCGATCACGACAATCCTTCCCTGGGGACCTTCGAGCAGCGATACTGGTACAGTCTAAATTACGCCAACGGCAGCAGCCCGCCCATCGTTCTCATCGCTCCTATTGACGCCGAAGCTGAGCAAGTCAAGTTCTGGCTGCATGATGACTATATCATTGGTGGCATGATTGCGAAGCGTATCGGCGCGGTAATGCTTATGCTTGAAAACCGATATTTTGGCGAATCATCTCCTTTTCAGAACCTGACAACTGAGAATATGAAGTACTATACCGAGGATCAAATCATCAGAGACAAAATCCATTTCGCAAAGACCGCAGAGCTTCCATTCGCGAAGAATAACAGCGCCAGGCCAGATCAAGTACCTTGGGTTCAGACTGGTTGCTCAGCGCAGGGAAATCGTGTCTTGTTCACCGAAAAGGAATATCCGGACCTGTTTTGGGCATCGTGGTCGTCGAGCGCACCCCCTCAGTCAATTCCTGACTTTTGGAGGTATTTCGACGCCGCCAAGGCTTACATGCCCAAGAACTGTACGACTGATGTGGGGAAGGTCATTGAATATCTGGACAACACGATGCTTCAAGGTAAGATAGGATGCCTGGCGACGATGCGGGTGCTGATACAGTCAGTACGCTCAACAGATGAAATCCACAAGATCAAAGAAAGGTTTGGCGCCTCAGACCTTAAGCATAACGATGATTTCATGAATCTGCTTAGCTATGGTCCCCAAACCTTCCAGGGTGCCAGTTTGCGTATCCATGATACGTGGCAATTCTGCGATTATGTCGAGAATGCCGTTGACACCACAGACAAGTCAAAGCTTCCCGGTGTAGAAGGCGTCGGCTTAGATAAAGCATTAGCAGGCTACGCCCGTTGGACTAAAGAAATCTGGATCCCAGGAAAATGCGAGCAGCAAGGTCCTTGGAAAGGAGAGAATAACACAGGATGCTTCAATTTTGGTGACGCTGACAGTCTGGTCTATGCCAACAGAAAATTGGATGCTCCAGGTATTGTCGACACATTGCAATTACAATGGCTGTTCTGCAACGAGCCTGAGGAATACTGGCAGACCGGGTCACCAGAGAGCACACCGACGTTGGTATCGCGTCTGGTCAACAAAGATTTCTTCAGGAAGACCTGCGCACGCTATTTCCCTCCTGGCCCCAACGGCGAAACTTATGGCTTGGCTAAGGGAAAGACGGCCGACTCATGGAATGCCCGTTATGGGGGCTGGAGCGACCCATCGGCGTACCTGAACAGGACAATCTTGGTAAACGGCTTATTTGATCCTTGGCGAGCGGCATCTTTCGCATCTCCTCAAAGACCAGGAGGTATCCTTGGAAACAGCACCTATGTCAAGCATTTTCTGAACCCCGTGGGTAATCACTGCACGGATACGTATCGCAACGCTGGGGATATATGGCCAGAGGTCAGGGCTATTCAGGAAGCGGGGATTAATCAGATTGAGAAATGGGTTTCAGCCTTTCCTAAACCCAAGGGAAAATAAGCTTGCTAAGATCAGTTAAGCTGGCTACAGTGTTACAATAGTTCAATACCATTCCTTACCCGACACAGAGCCGACTTGTCGTCCCCATACCTCGGCCGGATCTCGTCCTCGGATCTCGTATGTGGATCAGCGGAGCCCGGATCTCGTCCTTCGGGGAGTTCACACACAATTTCCTGGGGTAACTCACATGCACAATGGATCTAACAAGGGTAGACCACTAAAGCCGCCCCATTCGTCAATCAATCCCAACCATCACGACATTTCTAGTTTTCTTCATATAAGTCTTATCTAAGTATCATCCCAACCACATCATGGCAGGTTCATCCATTCAGCCATATCATCCATAATGGGCATCTTTACCAAGTTCCGGTTCTTTAATCGTCGACTCGCGCTTTCGTGCGTCCTCATCGCTATCTCGACGTTCAATTATGGCTTCGACAACCAGGCATTTGCCACGACGCAGGCTATGGATGCTTTTGACAAACAATTCGGTGTCTTTGATGAGAAGACAGGCAAATGGATTCTTGAACCATATTGGCTTTCTCTCTTTAACAGTCTGAACTATATTGGCTTTGCTGCTGGTAAGTACGCTTCACAACATCCCTTGGGCTTGCTAACAATCCTAGGTGTTCTTACCGGTACCTGGATCTCATCAAGATGGGGAAGAAGATGGTGCATGTTTATCATGAGCGTTTACGCTCTTGTTACAGCGACTATCGCGGTCACGTCATTCCACCGCGAACAGATCATGGCAGCCCGAATCCTGAACTACGTGTACGTGGGCATGGAGCTTGGCGTTGTTCCAACCTTCCAGTCCGAAATCGGTACGTAGCAAAGCATCCCCGACTGGCACAAGCCCATTGCTAACTTTTGGCCTCAGTCCCTGCTCAAGCTCGCGGCTTCATGGTAGGATCCTACCAACTCAGTCTCGCAATCGGCGGCCTCGTCATCAACAGTATCTGCTACGGAACGTCAACTCTTCCCGACAACCGCGCGTGGCGAATTCCTCTCGGAATGTTCTATATCGTTCCTTCAATCGTTATCGCAGGTATATGGTTTGTTCCGGAGTCGCCGAGATGGTTGCTTCGAAAGAACAGAGTGGACGAAGCTCGAAAGAGCCTCCAACAGATTCGAGAGGGCGTTTTCACAGACGAAGAGATCCACACTGAATTTTCAGAGTTGAGAGTCTCTTTGGATGAAGAGACGGAGCAGGGAAGGTTCATTGAGCTCTTTCGGGGTATCAACCTCAAGCGGACTCTCATCGTCGTGGCTGTCAACTTCTATCAACAGGCAGGCGGGCAAGCATTTGTATCACAGTATGGTACGATCTATGTGAAGTCGCTGGGGACTATCAATCCATTTGGTTTCAGTCTCATTACATCAGCCATCAGCATTGTTACTATCATATCCATCCTACTGTGGGCAGACATTGCTGGTAGACGGTATGTACTGCTATTCCGAGAGAATTATTCAGAGCTAACGCGTCACAGTGTCCTGCTGATGGCATCGTCTTGTACCATGTTTGCTGCAATGTCAACGATGGGTGCCCTTGGTGTCCAATCTCCTGTTGATGATTTCAGAAAGAAAGGCGTGATCAGCATGATGGCTGTGTTTGCCTCTGGCTTCGGGATGGGCTGGGCGCCTCTTGTTTACGTCGTCACCACTGAGATTTCTGCTCTTCGACTTCGCGACCTTACCTCGCGAGTCGGATTCACTATCAACGTTATTATGAAGTAAGTTCTCACTCATCCCAGAATGCATACAGAGCAATACTAATGACCTTCTCTTAGCTTTACTGTCAACTTTAGCATTCCGTATCTCATTTATGACAAGTACGCCGGACTTAACAGCAAAGTTGGTTTCATCTTTGCAGGCATTATGGCCACTGCCCTTGTCTTTGTCTACTTCTGCGTCCCTGAATGCAAAGGCAAGACACTTGAACAAGTCGACTTCTTGTTCAATCAAGGTGTTCCGATCCGGCAGTTTGGAAAGGTTAATGCTACTGAGATGATGCGTGCTGCACAGGGGGAAGGTGAATTCGATAAGGCATATTCTGATGGGGGAAAGAATCCCATAAATCTGGAACAACGAGTTTGAGTCCACCGTCGTTCCCCAAGATAGATATCCAGATCTGGAAGTTTTGTATTTGAGATCCGATACAGCTTATCAATATTGTGGCGCGTTTGAATCAGTGTACGCATTCATCTGCAGATCAAATGGATCCATTGGAAAGCCGAGCTCTTGATCCCCAAATACCATGTCGACAGAGTTGATGGAGTCATAGTTCATGAGTGGACATCCAAGTGATGATAGCGACTCAAAAGACGCATCACCAGTTGACTGCATCATATCTTGTACATTATCTTGAGCCGTGAAAGACCAAATATCCTGACCTGGTGGGATCTCAACACCTGTTGCCTCAGATAGGTCTTCACTTGTATTTTGATCCGGTGGTCGAATAGCTGGGTCTTGCTCCTCCTCATCTTGTGGAGCATAAGCATGCTTCGAACGACGATGCAACTTCTCTTGTTGTCGAATCGTAGCTGGAGACGTGTTGCTAAAAAGGCTGTTAGCTAGGAATTTGTCTGTAACGGGCGACCTACGGTGGACCGGGCGATATATGTCTTGTTCCCAATCGTGGTATGAGGTTCTCGATATCGATGAGCTGAAAAAGTCAGCTTCTCTCTTCCATCACCTGGAATGACTGCTTACGCATGACCGAGTCCATTCAACCCCGGACCGACCTCCTGACACAACCAGTAGAATATCTACAAGTCTCTGCTTGATCACCGGCAAAGATGTGTCCCCATGTAGTGGCAGCGACCCTGCTAGGTGATCAATTATCTTGACAACCTGGTAGGTGACCACAGCAGAAGTCGGGGCCCCAACACGGCTATTCGTTTCCATCTTCCTGATCGTGGACCACATATCAATATATCTCAATCCAGTTTGCAGACATCGCTGTTGGCAGTAGTTTATGTATTCTCTTGGCGTCTCATTCATGACTTCCGGCGATACCGATTCTCGTATGCCTGGGATCAGAAACCTGTGAAGATCGCAACGAGAACTCAAGAGTAAAGTGTGTAATATCGTATATGCACGCGCTTCGTCAGAATGACACATTATCATGAGTCTGTTATCAGTGAGTTGTAACTCATCAGGTAGTGACTCCTCAAATGATGATATTTCGAGATCTAGTGAGCGTAGCCGTGCCCTGCTGTGATAAGGACTCGCTCCACTTAGGATAACCTGCCTCGTGTATCTGGGTCTTGTTAGTGAGGGACTAGCCTTTCTCTCAAGTATCTTACCTAAGAACTCTATCACGAATGTCATAAAATCTCATCAAGAAGGCCAGCACGTTCAAGTCGGTATCAACCTCATCTTTACTCCGTAGAAACGGTGCTTTTGACCTTGACCCAAGCTGAAAGTTGTGTTGGCTACTTGGTAGACGAATGTGCATCCGTTGCGTTGGACAAACAGTTAAATCCTCGATGCCACCTGAAAAGATTTTGTCAATTTTATATATAGACCACATCAACCGACGGAGACATTCTTGTTTGACTGCGTCAATGGCTGGTCTCTCATAATTAAGCCGTTTTGTGAACGCGATCCTTGATGCGATAGAGACGAGGACCCAGACATCGCCAGTGAATTGCATTGAGAAAAGGAACTCGATGACCAGCATCAGGGATTGCAACTTCGCTACTGAAAGATCCCCCATCTGGTTTGTCAACTCATGTTGAATTTGCTTTATCCAGGTATGGGCGGGTGAGCTTTCTGGGTCGTATCCCGGCGTTAGCCTTAAAGAGGAAGCGCAAATCGCTTTGAGTAGAGTCTTTTCAAGCTTCCCTTGATTCCATTCCGCAATTGTGGTTGCCCGATGTAAGAACACGCAATCAGCGATGTCTGATCTGTCAAAGTACGTATCTAAATACGTTCGTATAGTGCTTTTGCTCTCAAGCTCGAACACCCTGCTTTTTATTAACATTAACATTGAACGGATATAGGCCAGGATATGGACATACCGGTGCGTCTCGTCAGGTGCAGCGGGAGACATGTCCATTGAGGCCTGACTCGGCACTGATCCATAGTGTGTCTGGGTAGTGCTAATCGGAGATGGATGTACTTCCACACCAATGTCTACACTAGACGGTGACGGTTCATTGCCGAATGCGCACTGCTGTCCTGACGCTCGACATCGGGTACACGGACATGTTCCCGAGCATTTAGACTTGGCAATGCGACAAGCCGCACAGGCGCGCAGAATCCTTCGCCTCTTGATGCCGGCCTGAGTCAAGTCTTCGCTGTGACCAGTAACTAATTCCTCGGTCGTTTCATCCGCAACATAACTACACGTCAATTCTAGACGTTCACATCGCATGCACCCCGAGGTCCGACGATCGCATTTGACCTAACGATCTTGATTAGTGGGGAACCCCTCAAGATGTGGCAGCACCAACTTTTCTTGCCCGACACTGTTTACAGGCGAGCTGCAGGGGTGGCTTGGATGCATTCGGCGAACTGGCATCCATTGTGCGAGATCCGAACGAGTCCCTGGTTGATCTCGGTCGGTAACGTTCACTCGTCTTTTATAATAACAATAATCACATCACAATGGACGGTCAATTGCATCCCGCTGTGCGAACTGGGCTCACTAGACCTAGCCTAGCAGCCCCGGGTGGGCCAATTACAGCACTTATGACACTGGTCTGAACTTTCCCCGCATTGAACCAGCAAGCACGTCAATGCACAGTGGAATGGCGAGGGGCGAGATCCGGAGTACGAGATCCGGGACTAGACATGACAGCGTTAGCCTATTACTAGATAACCACAGCTGAATTATCTCACGAGAACACAGAATAAGAATACAGAATCGGGAACTTTTTGCTCATAGCAACTCACAATGTCGCAAACCTACAGTATACCGCCAAAACCTCTTCCTTTACAGGTCGACTCTAAGAATGGAGGAGATAGACCGAATTATGTCATCTTTATGCCCGATCAATTGCGATACGACTCTCTCGGCTGTACAACTGGCCCCGACTCAGAGATCAAGACACCAAACATTGATGCATTCGCAACAAGGGGAAGTCTTTTTACCAATTGCTTCACGCAAGCTTCTGTGTGCTCTCAATCGCGATGTAGTATGTTTACAGGAACATACCCTCACGTCAGCGGCCACAGAAGTCTTGATAATCTCATCAAGCCTTGGGAACCCAATGTCTTTCGCAGTCTGAAGGAGTCTGGATACCATGTCGCATGTCTTGCACCTCGGGGCGACACATTTGCGCCTACTGTTACTGAATTGAGTGTGACCGAGTACGGATTTCTGGAAACACCCGAGTTTACACCAAAGTTCGCTGGTGGTGGACGAGAGGTTGATGAGAGCATTTGGGGTCGACTGTTCTACCGTGGAGTGAGGGATGCAGATAAGACTCTGGATTATGATGAAGCCGTTGTGAGATCGGCTTTGACTTGGCTGGACTGCCCTCCCACCGATAAGCCATGGGTGCTGTTTATGCCTCTCATCTTTCCTCATTGCCCATTCCAAGTTGAAGAACCGTATTTCTCCATGTATGATCGATCCAAGGTTTCAGATGTTGAGGCAACAATCGACAACAAAACTGGATACGAACCTCGGTACATGAAGTCGATCAGAGAGAAATACGGTACGGATCGTGCCACACCTGAGATCTGGAGAGAGATCAAGGCGACCTATTACGGTATGATCACCCGACTGGACGATCAGTTCGGCCGTGTTCTGAACAAGGTCGACGAACTGGGCATGTGGAAGGATACCATTACCATGTTCTTTACGGATCACGGTGAGTACTTGGGAGACCATGGACTTATCGAGAAGTGGCCTTCGGGTCTTTCTGAGACCTTGGTGCACGAACCTCTCATCGTCGGTGGTGCGGGGCTACCAGAAGGAAAAAGGATAGATGCCATGACAGAAATGGTGGATCTCGTACCGACTATGCTGGAGATGTCAGGAATCGGAGAGTCATTTGCTCACAACGGCCTCTCCTGGGTCCCTCTTCTTTGCAAAGAGGCAAAAACCCACAAACAGTACGCATTCTCTGAAGGCGGATTCCTCACGTCTGAAGAGCCCATTCTCGAACAGGCTCCGTATCCATATGACCTCAAAGCCGGTCTTCAACATGAGGATACAACTTTGGTCGGAAAGGCGATTTCACTTCGCGACGAGAACTGGACCTACGTATATCGACTGTATGAGCCAGCGGAGTTGTATCATCGACATAGGGATCCTCATGAGCTTCATAACTTGGCTCAAGATCCTGATCATAAGGAATTGGCAAACAAGTATGAGAAGGCTACGTTGAAGTGGCTTTTGGAAGGGGCGGATGTTATGCCATGGACTAAGGACCCGAGATTTCCAGAGGTGAATTTGAAGAGTCCACGGGAGCAAATGGAAGAGAGATTAAAGCAAGTCAAAAGTTAGAGCTACAATCTACAACAGGAGAATACCTACTGCTTGAATCTCATTAGTATATTGTCCGTAATTGAATGTCCCTCAACCTTGAGTAAATAAATAGATTAGATAGTATAGTATCTATGGTTTCTCTTACTTTCATGCTCAGAGAAGAGATAACATCCTCCTCGATCATATAATAAAGAAGTGATGAATTTGACTAGAACCTGCAGCTACCTGTTTCCACATTTGCAATTCTCAGATATGTGCTGCAACCAAATTCGGCAATCTTCAACAGCATGACGTAAGCCTGAAGGCTTCATCAAATATGGATATACCCCGCTTCTACTTCGTAACATCATACTTTACTTGACATACTATCCAGCAAATGCTACTTTCATCCGCCAATACATAGCAAGCTATGCTGCCTGTCCTGTATACCAGAACAAGGGTTAGGTTGTCAGTTGTCTCAATGAGATGCCTTTTTCAATGCGATATCGTCACTAGGATAAGACATCAGCAGCCATTGCGCTCATTCTCAGGTAGCCGAGCAAGGTTATTGGATGGATCAGCTTTCGAGCATCTACCCAAAATCTCGACAAACTCTGTTAATGGCGAAGTATCTAAGACAGTCTACAAGCCACTGGATAGCAGTCGCCGGGAAATTCGGCTGCTTAGTGTTCATCCTTCTACCGAGCCTAACAACACTCTGAGTTGTACGCTTTCACACGCAGACCTAAGACCTAATGCTGGTATGATCCCTCCAAGCTACGAAGCGCTGTCATATGTCTGGGGAGAGCCCGACTTTTCAGAAGCTATCTCCCTCAACGGGTATCCCTTCTTTGTTACGCCGAGACTTAAATGTGCTTTGACCTCGCTCCGGCAGAACCATAAGGCCAGGACTCTGTGGGTAGATGCAACTTGCATCAATCAACTAGACGCTGAAGAGCGTGGCCAGCAAGTTGCTCTTATGCGGCACATCTACTCGAATTGCGAGAGAGATATAGCGTGGTTAGATCCAATACTTAATGCGGAGCCCCAGGAAGAGATAGCCTGTACTGCCCGGTCGCTTGAGAAAGCAGAGCTAAGAGTGAAAGAAGGCATGGAGTTGCTAAAATCGCTTGTCCACAAACAAGGTCAAACACTCAAAGCGGCACAAGATAGCTTTCGGACAGCCGGCTATGACGCCACAAGGAGAGCTCACAGACAGCTCGCAGCGCTATTCAAAGACCCGAGTCTATGGCAACGACTTTGGGTGATGCCAGAGCTTTCTCTTGCTCCACAGGTTACTTTGAAGTGTGGAAAGGCTGAACTTGAGTGGCATTCTTTGGCGGCCTTTTTCAAAGACGAACCATATCTTGGCGCTTTCCACATGGATTATCCATCTAATTCAAGATCTTACTACAGGGGCTTCAGTGAAATATTTCTTCCAGCAAAGCGTATCGAGGACCAGCGCCAACTATTGAGTCAAGGTGGCAAGAAGACATCAAGCCTCTTAGATGTACTAACTCGCTTTCGAGCTATGGAATCTACGGACTCAAGAGATAAGATTTATGGGCTACTTGGGCTGGTGAGCGATATTCATGATATCAAGGTCGATTATACCAAGTCATTGATCGATGTGTACAAAACAGCAACCTTATCTCTGATAAATCAGTCAGGTAATCTCGATATTCTTTGCCAAAGTCCATTTGAACTTTGGGGAGGCCCTAGGGCGCTCGAAATTCCTCGAAAAGAATGCATCCCTACCTGGGCTGCCCGGTTTGATGCAAAGCCAGAAGACTGTGTGCCCGTTATTTTCGCACAGCGTCGAATATTTGCTGCTGGGACTAAGTGCTGCGCTACTCGGTGCCGAGCACGAGGACCCCAAAAAGACATACTGGTCTTGGAAGGTGTGATGCTAGGCAGTATTGGTCCGATCCTCCAGAGGCGGGTTTCTATTTCTCAAAGGCTGGACAAAAAAGAACGCAATAAATCTCATTCCGGAAGAGGGGCTTCCAACCAATTCATCCGCTCTCAAGATCGAGAAGCAGGGTATCTAATGGAGATGTATTTGGGTAAAGAGGCCATACGAAACCCTGACAGCCGCTTCTATGACCCGAAGGTTGGTGGCAGGATGGACCAGCATCCGTGCCCCGAGGATGCAATGTCCACGTCGAGTACCCATGGTAGACAGAACTGCGCTAGAGAAACAGCCTTTTGCGCATTCATGCGAACGATCTTCAGAGACTGCACGCAGCCACCCAGAGTGCGCCGCCTACACAAGGCAGAGATCTTATCTCTCCAACTGCATAATAGGGATGCAACCAACGAAGGATTTATCCGTGGCTTGAAGAACTATAAAATCCGTGATGACTGGCGGGTCTCGAGGTACGCCTTCAGCTACGACTCTGAGGCAAATCCAGAAAGTGAAAGTGATGTTGAATTGACGTATGTTGGCTATGCCCCATACAACAGGGATCTGATGTTTACAATGACAGATAATGGACTGTTTCTGTTAGTGCGTCCACATGTCCAAAGGGGCGATATTGTGGTAATTTTAGATGGCGCTAAGGTCCCGATGATTTTACGAAAGACTGAGCTAGATCTTGATAGCGGGGATACCAACGAGGCTTATCAAATTGTGTGTTCAGCCTATGCTCATGGGTTTATGGATGGAGAGGCTGAGATTGAGATTAAGGAAGGAAGGTTAAAGAAGAAGGATATTCCTCTTGTCTAAGCAATATTAGCTATGTATCCTTTTTAACAAAAGCAATAGAAATTATCAAAACCTACAAGTGAGGGAATACTTAATATTACGTTTTGATAGATGGTAGTTGCGGAGCGTACATATCTATTTGAGGTTATAGGACAGATTATAACTCTATAGACTTTAATCATTTTCTCAATGTGATCCTGGATCCTAGACACAGTCCACAAAAACCACACTCTGCGTTCTTATCTCCATATCCCCTTTAACAGAAGTTCCATGCCGTTGCAGAAAATCATTTAAGAGTATTTTCCGTCTTCAGGGTCAACACTGTAAATAGGGTCAATTATCTATAGGATATGAAACATAGGCAAATAAACATACCGCCACCTGAATCTCCTGTTACGGTTCGTGCCTCCCTGTCGGCAGTTCTTAATCATATGCTGCAGCTAGATCTGGCATTCTTTGGACGACAGGGTATAGTCGCGGGGCTGGGTGTTCTGCATCTCAAAAGGGAAGTGATAGTGCTTGTTAGACTGATAATAGTTGTAGCAGCCCTTCTTGATCTGTCCCTGGCGGTACCGTCCGTCTCCTCAGCCACCAGTACACCAGCGACCAGCGCGGTCGATAGTCCAGTTGGTGTTGTCGCCAAAGTAGGCGCCGCTCTGGGAGCAGTATCGTTTGTGACGTTTCATCAGATGAGCGGTGTTCTCAGAGACATGTTTAAAGTCAAACCCGTCTTCGGTGACATCGTGCTTATATGCGTCGGGGATGGGACCAGCGATGGTTGCTGCCGCGACGGACACAATAGTGAGGAGGTTAGCGATTTGCATGATGCATTGGTTTGTAAAGACTGGAATTGGATAGTTGTGTATGTGATAGTGAGAATTCGAAGATGCTGATGAGGGTGAGAAAGCAATACCCTATGCCGAGAAAGTCTCTACCCTTTATAGTTAGTTATCCTTCCGTAATTTTCTAGTTCATATGCCTTCGAGTAAACCGCCATCACCGGTAAGCATCCAGTCACCTCAACATTGTTGCTTTTTCACCAGATCCTTTGTAAAGACATCCAATGACAACTGTAGGTTTCCGAGCTGACTTGAAAATGGCATCGCCTATGGATTAAGCCACTTGCCCTTTGTTACAACAGCGACAGTCGTTGTAATGCACGGACGTAATAAGCAGACGAAAATTGTATCAAAAACAGGCTTTGTATTGGTTGAAGGGAAAAGAGCGGAAAACTCAGCTTCTCCACCTGGTCTTGTCAGCTTGTCTCTTATCTTCAGGGCCAGCTCACGATAGGTTCGTTCATTTAAGCGACCTAGGCACGGACGGATAGACACGCTGACGTTGGAAAATCGTCCTGTTTAGTCCCTGCCTGCTTCGACAATTGGTACATTATTGACGTGCCGCATGCTTTCTACAAGTAAATCGAATGATAAGTAAGATACCTACCTGTAGGGATAAAGATATGTAAGTAACAGAAATTATCTTACGTTCGCTGCGACGGGCTGGTTAGTCTGCTGTTAGCATCTTATCTAGATGTGGTTATGTTTGTGCGTGCATCTGTTAAGATCTGATCCGCGACAGACCCACAGCATCTCTAAGATTACCTACCCTGGCCCATGAAGATTCCTTACGTGGACCATTTGGAAAATACATGACTGCAAGTTTAAAAATGTCACGATCTACACCCAGATTAAACCTTCAATTGTTGTTCCCCTAGCGACTTCTGAGACATTCGGTTAACCTGGAGATGGTGTCCATGTTGTTTTTGGTGCTCAGACCTCTTCGGCACGTGCTGAATCCGTCCCCCGCATTGTTGTATGTACGACTTCACATCGCATAATAGAATGGTTCAACAATTCAAAAGCTAACCTAGCAACTACGACTTATTTCAACATTTGCCAGATAAACAGATAAATCGCGACAATGGACGGTGCCGACTTGCTGACACTGCCCTGGGCTCTCCACAGCGCCTCAGCCCATCTTCTCACAGGAGACCTGGTCGTACACGACATTGAACGCTGGTGTCAGCGGAAAGCTGAGAAAGGCGGCGCTAAGCCTGTCATGGCCGTTTTGTTCTTCAACACGGGCCCTGATGCGGTAGACTATGTTAAGATCAAAGCTCACGTCGCTGCACGAGTAAGTCAACAATTTTTCCCTGACCGCAGAGCGTAATTGACCCATTGTGAAATAGGCTGGTGTCAGCTACTGGGTATATGAGATGTCACCCGAAGCATCCACAGCACAGGTGATAAGCCAAGTCCAGAAGCTGAACAAGAACCCTCAAATCCACGGGATCCTTGTACAGCGCCCTTTGCCTGACCAGGTGAATGAGCCAAAGGTAATGGCGTCTATCGATCATGTCAAAAACATCGAGGAGTACACTAAAGGCCTGGCCGATAATATTGCTGCCGACGCTCTGGTTCGCTTGTTGACCAGGTATGGGCTGCTACGGTCGGCACAGCAGGCGAAAATCCGAATTGTCGGCTTTGGGAATGTTATCACGAAAGAGTTCATTCGGCAGATGAAGCACCAATTCCCTCATGTGAGCTGGTCTAAAGACTTCGATTCATCCTGTGATGCCGGTCAAGACGAAAATGAAGCTGTTGAGACAGAGGCTAAAGCACCGCGCCGGACCATCATCGTCTCGGAGCTACATCGCGGACCCGGTTTCATCAAAGAATCCATGATCAAGCCGGAAGTCAGTGTTTTAGTTGATCTTGGCTTCTACGTCACTGAAAAAGGCGTCATCGGCGATGTGAGCCACTCTCTTTTTGACAGAAGTAATCTGGCAATTGCACCAACACCCGGAGGAGTCCTTCCAATCTTATTATGGATCATGATGGAGCGAACAATCAAGGCCAAGGAGATAATTACAAAGGAAGGGATGCAAGGGTGCTGCTGCTTGACTATGTGAGACTAGTAGCGATGACTTTATCAATACACTTGATGTCTAGAGTATGCATTCAACCAGGTAACAATTCTGACAACGGACTAAGAGCCTCAGCGTTTCCCAAACCCTCATCTCTCAAGACAGACTTACCAATTAGATTATTCCCGCTCATAAATTAAATCGACCTACAGCCATGAACCATAACAAGAAGTAATTAATTAGAAAGAATTCTATAAAAATAATATGAACAATGGATTTAAAGATACTTGAATAAATATTTACTAAATGTAGAAACCTATACTCATACTAATTACAGAGCAATGTTACTGTTCAACATCAATTTGACAGGAGAACCAGTCAGCTTGACCCATTGGATCGTTGGCTCGGAACCCAAAGTGTCAGCTTGGGATACGCCATCAGGTACCACAGCCCCACCGGGGATAGTCACAGGTACAGGAACAGAGCACGAGTTATTGTCAGCAGACAGTACGACATGTGCAATGCTCTTTCCATCCTTGGAAACACCATACGATAGCTTAGGATTACAAGCATCCAAAGCCTTGCGATTGAGGAAATACTGAGCGATATCGTCGTGCTTGATGGAAGTGATAGGCCAGTTGGTCAGGCGCATCAGCTCCTGCGTAACAGCCTCAACCCAAGTAGTCACCAGCGACATCTTAGAGGTGTAAGTGCCGATAGTCCTCTGGGGCATATCGGCGACACGCATGTTAGCCTGGTGGAACATGTAAGGATCGGCATGGAGTCCTAGCAGATGACGGGTGTTCTCGACTCTAGCTTGAGCTATCAAATCGTTGAAGTCGCCCTTACCACCAGAGGTATCAATCCACTCCTTAGTAGTGCACTCGGCGGTGTCGCAGTTGTAGTAAATCGTGGTGGCAAAGCGAGGAACAATAACCAGACCGTTATAGCCGTTGCTCTCAACGGTGCTAATAAGGGGCCAGAAACCGTTCTGCTGGTTCTGGAGGACCGGTCGAGTGTTATCTCCCACAACAAAAGTGATCTTGTTGTCCAGCCACGCCTGGATAACATCGGCGTTGTGAAGACCAGTAATAGCAGGGGGAACCAGACCGTTGGGTGAATAACGAACAGCCTGATCAATACCCATCTGCTTCATCCATGCACGGTTGAAGTCAATTTCGCGGCTGGCATCCTGGTAGGTGGCGTTGTTCAACTCCAAATGCGTGAATGTGTGGGAGAGATGGGCGAAGTGGTTGAGGTTATCCTTGTTCAGGAACCAAGAAGCAAAGTCATCCAGCTTGGCGCATGTCTGAGACCACGGGTAATGTCCATAAACAAACTCATCAGACCATTTGTTTGTGCCTGTGCCGGGTGGCTTGACAAACTCAAGTGGCGTGTCGGGTGGAGAGTCGAAATCAACAGCTGTATCCGGGACACAAACTTGGTCAGACGAAGGCTTGCCAACGGCGCTGATGATGTCACCATTTCCATTGTGAGCAAACTCCAGCCAGAAGTCGGAACCCTTAGGGAGACGGGCGTTGATGCTGTACTGCCAGTCAACGTGTGCATTGAGGTCATCAGTGCGAATCTTGAACTCCTTCTCGCCCGAGACAGAGTAGTAGAGACCGGTGGATAACTGAACATCGTCAATCTGAGCGTTGAGATGGACCTTGCGCTTGCCCAGGAAGACACCGCGTGTCATCCAGTGGATGTGGGCGTGTTGAAGGAAGGCAGTGGTCTGAGACCAATCGTGCGCCCAACCGAGGAACCAGACGAGCTGCTCGCGACCGTCATCAAACTTGTTGATGATGGCAGCGACGGTGTCAGAGGTGTAGCCACCTCCGGGTCCAAACTTTGCAATTTGCTTAGCGATGGTTGCGTTGGTGATTGTGGCAGGGTAATGGTAGATGCCCTTGGTAGAAAGGGTAGCGCCTCTATATATCGCGTTAACTTTATTCATAAAGATGTTATGAATTATTTGGCTTACGTCTTCAAGTTGGCTGAGGGAAAGTCTGAATCGTCTGTAAGACTGACAAGTTGCGGGTCGACACCGTCTTGGTCCGAACAACAGCCATCGCCGGCCGTAGTAACACCTAACATAATGTTAATTCCTGCAGTGCAAGCCAAAAGCATCATTGCTTACCAAATTGTGGACTGGGAAACTCGTTGATACGAACAAGACGCGCATGGAAGTGCAGCTGGTATTCGTAGATCTGATTCCACATGTCAGTGGTAATGGCACTAGCCCAACCAGACTCATACTGATACGATGCAGCATCGATAATAATGATAGCACCGTACTTGCCCTCGCTGGATGAGCTGTTGAGACTAGGCATGACAAAGCCCTCCTTCGGAACCAGGACTTTCTCAAATGGAATGCCATAGCTCAGAAGGCCTGATGCTGCTGAGTCGCAAGCATAGTCACTCGTGCCGAGGATAAGAATGGTGCTGTCGACAGTAACGGGGGACAGGCCAGGTACAATGGAGGTTGCTGAAGGAAGAGAGGCTGAAGAAACAACAGAGACAGAAGGAACGGAGGAAACCGAGGAGACAGAGGAAACAGATGATAGCGATGATACTGAAGAGACGATAGTGATGGAAGGAGCAACAGAAACCACTGTCGCAGATGTTGTGGATGTGCTGAGCTCGACCGCGATGACGGCAGAAGTGGGCTTTACAGCTACAGTGGACTGAACGGCTGTAGCAGGTTTGGGAACTGGCTGAATAGGTGTAGGTTTAGGTAGAATGACGGGCCACTTGATTGGAAAAGGGAAACGAATATTAGAGAAAGAAAAAAGGAGAGCATCAGTGCTGCCCACGGCAAGCGCCGCGACAATGGGAGTGCTCAGACGCATGGTGCTCAAGGCTGAATGAATGACTGGAGAAACGAGTGTATACAAAAAAAGAACGAACAAGGACAAGGAGTGAAGTCCGCGATGAGGATACGGATTTACAAGACGATCTACATAAGCATAATATACCCTTATCAGTCACATACTACAGGCCCTCCTCGCCGATGGCTCATGCATGTCGGGGCGCCGAACAATCTCAGCTGAAGTACAGCGACTAACAATTATGGATCATTAGTTGTGGCTCTCTTGGCGGTTGGTACCTGAACACCAGAGAAAGTTTTGCTGTGCTAAAATGGCGTTGGATTAGCGCTGAACAAAATCGATCAGGTCGTGGGATTAGTAAAGACACCCAGGTCAAAGGTCAGAACTGTAAATAATGGATCGTAAACTTAGATCGAGACCCCTGCATGATGCTAGCGTAGTGGCGGCTCGGGAAATGACATGTTCGCACGGCAGACCATGACTCGCTTCGGGGGATTAACAAAAGTCGAGACTGGCCAATGTGTGGAGACAAGAGTCGCAGCGCCGATGAATTGCGGAAATTTCCGTCTTCCTCTTGCTGCAGGATCTTCTGCACCAACACGTTTTTCTTATTCCCCTGAAATTGTTGAACTAGGGGAAAAGTTCTACAAGGATTGTCTAGGCCCAGACTTCAGGTAGGAGCGCACGGAGACATCAACAGTTTCTCAAAGTAATCGTCTCACTGGCTCCTCGGTGGCCAAGAAGGCATTTGTGGATCTAGGATTAATCTCACTTAGCCTCGGACCAGCTACCATTGTTTCCCAGTTTACCAGCTCATACACTGCCCCGCTGCTGATCTTTTCAGTGAATTATATCATCACCGCCTTCTATCCTCATTCGCGCATCATGTCTCCTCCGGTACTATTATCCTCTCGCCACAACGATTTGTCATTCCCAATGAAATCCAATACCATAACCAAGAAGTTTGCGGCCTGGCCATTTTGGAAGAAGCTGGCGGTCATTGGTGTTGTCCTGATCATCGTTATTCCTCTCAGTGTCGGTCTTGGCGTTGGCCTCTCCCGAGGCGGATCCGATGATGACGATGGTGGAAGCAGCGGTGATTCAAACGAAGATACCCCGGGGAATACCCCCAACCGCACCTCTCTATGGCAACCTGAAGTAGGTGCCTCGTGGCAGATCATTCTTCTCAAGCCACTCGACATCAGCGATGAAGACAAGCTCACACCAGACGTTGATATTTTCGACTTGGACCTCTACGACAATGATGCGTCTACCTTTGCCGCACTAAAGAAGCTTGGCAAGAAAGTCATTTGCTATTTCAGCGCTGGTTCATGGGAGGACTGGCGAGACGATAAAGATGACTTCGACGAGGCTGACTTGGGCAAAGAGCTCGACGGCTGGCCAGATGAGCGGTGGCTAAATTTGTCCAGCCCCAACGTACACTCTATCATGAAGAAGCGTATCGAGATGGCAGCAAAGAAGGGATGCGACGCTATTGATCCGGATAATGTTGATGGCTTTGTAAGTTAAAGATCTTGTAGAGTCTGGCAATGAGTGTTTACTAATCTCACTTGGCAGCAAAATGAGAACGGTCTCAAGCTCACAAAAGAGGATTCTGTCAACTTTGTCAAATTTCTCTCTGAAACGGCAGCATCGTTCAACATGTCCACTGGACTTAAGAACGCTGGAAGTATCATTTCCGACGTCATCTCAGATGTGCACTTCAGCGTTAACGAGCAATGCGTGGAATATTCTGAATGTGACACATTTGCACAGTTTATCGACCATGACAAGCCTGTGTTCCATATCGAATACCCCAAAGGTGCTGGAGGAAAAGTGTCTGCTAAATCAGCTGATGAAATATGCTCTGGCAAAGGGAAGGCTGACGGGAGTAAGGGGTTTAGCACAGTCATCAAGAAGATGAATTTGGATAAGTGGGTGGAGTATTGTAACGGTACGGTGTACGCATCTTAGTAGCCGCGATTTACCCAGTACCGGGAACCATTGATGGGCTGCCTCCTTTTGACACCAGTGTCAATGACAGTCTTTTGTGTTAGTTGTTGGTGTGTTTAGCTACTTCTCCACGTACCGAGAGACCTAGATGAGCCAATTGAATTTTAGAAATTCTAATCATACCAAAGAAGTCTGCACATGACGTCTTCTCTAGGGTAGCACGACAAACAACAACCATTCACCACGAGTGATGTCTATCGCGATAGAAATTTCTCAATTGATGGAAGACACCTTCCCCTTTTTTTTGGATCCCCTATTTCTAGCTGAAGTTTTTGAAATTGGTGTTTAACTAGCCGCAGTCGTTTTAGGTAGAGGTCGAGACATGATCGAGGACTCCGACAATGTCAAACCAATTCTGAGGCCACTGAGTATATCCTCCACCGGACTGTTCGGTGAAATAAAGTCCACCCAAATTCATTTTGACCATATCCTGAGCTAAGCTCTTGGCATCGCTTGAACACGAATGAACGATCGCCACATCCTTGCTTTGGCCACGATCGGGGGCATCTTGATGCAGGTACCAATTTCGCCACTGCTGCTCCGATTGCTCAAACACAACAACCAGATCCACATCCCGGTAGAACCGTTCACCTACAGCTACGCCAGGGTTGTACACCACAGTCCCAGACTTTCCGGTGCTCTGGTTCCAGGTCGATCTTGTAAAGTGGGACAAGCTGGCCATCAGACTGACATGCTCATTACCAGAGGGCACTTCATCAAAAAAGATGCCATCAATTTTAAACTGGGAATTCCAGCCCGAGTACAAGGCAATATCCTTCTGGATATCAGGGGTGAGACGACTGCCATAGCTGCAATACACGTAGCCGAGAAGCTGGACGTTGGGGAAAGAATTGAGTTGGGCTAGGGCATCTTGGTAGTTGGTGTCTGGAAGTGCCTCGGCGCCAGGACCGTTGCAGGGGTTAACGACAACGATGAAAGAAACGCTGGGGCTACTGCGGGCCGCCTGAAAAAGTGGCTCCCAGGCACCAGGGGCAGGGTAAATGTAGAGGGGAACCACCAAATAGGGTCGCTTCATGATCGATGCAGGGGTGACCGTGTGGTGCGCCGTGGCTGGAGATGCGTGACGGAAAGTTCGGATTGTCGATGAAAGCCGCGCGAATGAAAGAAGTGCCATGGAGATGAGAAGAGTATGATTGGATGATGACAAGAAGAAGAAGTTGGCGAACGGTGGACTGGGAAATGAAACAGTCTAAATGCTCTCCAAATGTATTTCAAATACTTTCTCTAAATCCGTCCGTGATGATGCACTATATACCATACTGGTTAATGATCTCCACCTAAACCTACCAATCGTATCTTTCACCTTGGGAGCCGCAAGTCTAAAGCAATTATGGTTAGTGATCCTTCCTCAATGTGACGGGTTCCCTCTGAAACTGAAGCCACCAGATTCTCCACGATCGATCGGAACAGGGTTAAAGGCTAGGCACTAAATCGACTGTAGTTAGTCCGCCACAGCCAGGGACTGTGCGTCTGGACCTAAACAACTAGCTCCACTATGATTCAATGACGATTGTTTCATGGATTAATTCCGGCCTTGGCATACGAGATCGTTTTCATGGAACTAACCGGCTTTTACCTGTTGGTCGGGTTAATTTCTACCTGAACTCTTTTTTCATCAGAGTTAAGCTAAGTCAAATCGTTCACATAATTAGCTCCTGTTACCCTGAAGCGCAAAATTATCCAGTCTTCCATCACATAAATTAAAGTGTCTAATATTAGTAAAAATCATCTACCAGGGCATAGCTTAGATTAGAAGAGCTAATTAAAAGTAATTTATATCAAGCAAATAAACACTTTCTGTTAGTGTCCCGGTAATAGTCTTGTTTCTACTATTTAATGTTACTTTAAAGTTTAACAACCACAATCTTTATTAAGATTATCAAATTCATTATTGAGTTGTAGTTATAAGTAAAAGAAAATGTTGATACAACAGTAACACACAAAACACACTGGACTATCCCCATTTTTAATAATAATCGCGTTTCATCAGATATGGACCAACCGCCCAAAAAGCCCCATCGCTACGAAGTCCCAGATTGAGCTGACGGTTGTTGAACAAAATTCCACAAATCACTTGCACACTGCTGCAAAGTCTTGTTCGCAGTCCAGCCAAGTTCCTTCTGGGCTCGGTCATTAGCTGCAACACAGAACCCCACATCACCGACTCTGCGTGGCGCTAGATTGACTGCTATCCTCTGTGAAGACGCACACTCCAGACTGCGCACAGCCTCAGCAACCGTAGTGCCATTTCCTGTGCCAAGGTTGAACGTGCGAAACGGTGACTCGACATCGGCGCTAAGAGCCGCGACATGCCCACGGGCCAGGTCCGCAACGTGGATGAAGTCTCGAATCGCTGTACCGTCCCTCGTATCCCAGTCCGTGCCAAATATGTCAAGCTCGGGTCGAGACCCTGTAAGGACTTGTGCGATGACCGGAAATAGATTCGTTGGGATCCCCTTCGGATCTTCACCAAGGAGTCCTGATGGGTCGCACCCGATGGGGTTGAAATATCGCAGAGCAACAATACGCCAAGATGGGTCGGCGTGGGCAATGTCTGCAAGGATAGCTTCACAAAAGTACTTGGAGCGTCCATAAGGCGAAGTTAAGCCAGAAACTGACGGTTCTGCCAAAGTTTCGTTATTTGACTCATCAAGATACAATGTTTCGTGATGGACGACGTCTTCTTCCCTCAAGCGCTCGCCCTTCGTAGCCTTGGACCCGTAGACAGTAGCTGAAGACGAGAAGACAAACTTGTGGATGCTGTGTCTTCCAAGTAGTTCGACAAAATCCACAAGCCCACAGACATTATTGCGGTAATACTGGAACGGCTTCTCAATAGATTCGCTTACAGACTTGAAAGCGGCAAAATGAATGACACCCGAAATCTTGGACTGGACCATGATAGACTCTTCTGAGTCTGTGGAGGTCGGCACAAGCGTCGAATAGGACTCCAAGAGGAACTTCATAGCCTTGCTGCGATAGTCAAGCTTGTGGAAGTGAAGTGTTGGAAGCTTGAGTCCATATTGCGCACAATGCTTTTGAGCGAGGACATTAATCTTGCTCAAGACTCCATGGTAGCTGTTGCTGAGATCGTCCACGATGATGACGTTGTATCCTGCTTTCAGAAGCTCAAGCGAGGTATGTGAGCCAATAAACCCGAGGCCTCCAGTGACAAGAATGAAGCTGTCACTGGCTCCCAACGGAAAAACATTGTTTCCCAAGGATCTAGCTTCAGAGTCCGAGTCTGGGGTGGTAATGGAAGAGAGGGAAGAGTTGAGTGATAAGGTCGATGAAGACCGCGAACTTGAGAGGCGGGACATGATCAGTATGTACAAAGAGAGCGCGAACTGCTGTAGAGGCAATGGTAGAATCTACAGTGAGGAAACGGTGTGATCTTATACCAAATTTCGCACGCAACTATCAATGAAGAACCGTTTACTACGTTTGACTACTGCTGCTTTTCCTCTATTGGGCTATCATATTGTCCCTGCCCATCCGTTTCTTCATTCACCGTCGAAGAACCGCACAAGTCTCCTGCTACACTAATTGATGGTCTGCAAAGTTGTCATCTGTGCTCAAGTCAAACGTCTCGACTCCAGTCTCGGCTCCACCTCACACCGTAACCATCGGCGTGTCCATTTCATTTGACCCCTTAGCTTTGCATCGCGACATGGTCCGTTGAAGAAAAAACACCCCACCCGACCGATGAGATTTAGACTACGCGCCTTGAAGACTAGATGTTTAAAGAAAAAACTCAAATTAATTAACTCGACGTTTACCCCTGAGAAGCTGAACAGACGCCTAGTCTTGGCAAACCCGTCGGGCCGGTGCCTTATACTCAAGCCACAGCTGTTGAAACAGTTTCAGGGACAGCTGGAAGTGAGTTGCAGGGGCGCAAAAGCCAAAGAGGGAACTTTAACTGACCGAGGGTGGCGTCAAGCCTTTTAGACCCTCTTGGCGTCTCGGCGGAGGGCCGACGTTGGCCGGAAAATTCTACTTGGTTAGTTTGAACGTCTAGAACGACGAGTGACGTAGGAGACTTGATCGAGCTCCGAACTTCGAGTCAGGCTAACATGGATCGGCTGGCTTAGTGATCGCCCAACTTCGGCGCCATTGTGTTAGCACAGATCTTCGTTCGTATAACCATGGAATATTGCGAAATTGCTTCCATTTTGTTAGGTTGTCAACTAATCGTCTTTCCTTTTTTTCTTTCTTGTGTTTTTACTACACGGGAAGAGATTTTACCCCTGTCTCGATTGTGTTGACGTTTACTGCGCATGCTGTGATCCGTTCACTCCTTTACTCAGATCGGCCCCATTGTGACCGCTGCGTTGTGGTCCTGGACCTTCCTTCTTCCCGTCGCTCATTTTCTAGCTGTCGTTGACAGCGTTCACTTTATTGAAGTCAATCAATTCTCACGCTCTTTTACCCAAACGCTATTACCTATTTCCTAGCCTAGTTGTAGTAGACAATCTTCATTTTCACTATCTGAAAGACGCTTGGTCAGAACTGCACAAGCCTCATCCTCAGTCACTTACCATGGCTTCATTCTTTCAGCCTGGACTACAGGACCCAGTCCTAGATGAGTGCGAAAGCTCATCGCCCTACCAGATATACTGCAATAGTATTCTGCCTTCGACTCTGAGATTTCGAAGCCTGTACCAACTGGTTATTCTAGTTCTTGGGGCTACCTGTGTCATTGTTCCTCTTGTTCTGTACTTGATACACCGCCTCTATGAGAGACGATTCTTCTATCTATTTTCGAGACGAGGAGCATCCAATGCGTACGTTATCTCTCAGTCTTATCGCATTACTTCCATTAACTTGTGTTTAGTAGCTCCAAGCCTCTCTCAAGTCCGAGTTCCAGGCATCTTGTACCATCTGCCAAGGGAGCGCAGTTCGCTAAGCATCATGGCTCTCATGTCCCCCAGCTCACACCAAGTCTCCTCAAGCGACCAAGCACCCCCTCATTCCGTTCCACAAAATCATTCTGTCTTATTTCCGACTCTGAAACTTCAACGATCCAAGAGCCAGTGCCAAGCTATGATCTTGTTATCATCCCTGTCACTATGGGTGATGGCCCTGGAAGTGCTGCTGCAGACTCTTACTCCATTAACTCGCATCGCTCAGTCCTGAATGATATACCGGCCAAGATGACACTTGCACACATCAAAATGGAAGACTTTGGGCATGATGACTCTCAGCTTACCGAATCAGCACAATCCTTGGCGCTACTCCAAACATTGAACGATTGGGCTGGATTTGCACTGGAGTGCACCTCTACCGGAAGAACTGACCAGACGAACTATCTGCTCGCCTGTCTGGCAAGTCTCGAGGTGCCTGTCATCCTTCAATGTCACCACGACTGTGAAGCCATCGACCAGGTCGACCTGTCTCTGGCCACGGGCGTTATTATCGAGAACGCATGTATTCTTTCTAACGGTCAACGACGCGACTACTTCAAGGCAAGAAGACTCAGGGATACAATGGCTCGGTGCAGCGTGCAGCGGGACAAGCGACCGGATTTCTTTGTCGGATTTCTGGATCGTTGGACAACGCGACCCAAGCCATCTGTCGTCCGACGTGCTGCCAAGGTAGCCCAGCACTTCGACGCGGTCATGGAGCACGGCTCTGTTATGAACCACAAAGCATATCCTCTAGAGAGTGCGACAAAGACGATGAGTGCTTTCGAGTATCTACGACGAGCAGAAATGATTGAGGTCAGTTATCGATTCAAAAAGTTCGAATGAGCCTTTCTAACATATCACAGGTGCAGAAGTCTTGGACGTCTGGGGATCGCAAGATTGATGTTTCCAACCTTTCCGAGAATCCCAACGTGTCAAAGCTCCCTTTGGACATCCTGGGTTCCATCATTCCAGAAGCACCAAGGCTTCTGGCACATTTTGATGAATCATCAAATCCAGTAACTATGCGGGATGGTTGTCAGGCCCTCGATAGCTTGCCGAAATCACCTCATAGGATGCCGCCGAGAACCAATGTGTGGGATTACGGTAATGGTAATATACAGCTTTCATCTCGAGGCTGCTTCCCACTTACTTGCGAGCCAACTGCGGACCAATATGATGCTGTGGTGCGGACCCAGACTCATCTCCAGAATCTCGACATGCTGCAGGATCTCGAGGGCGTCGACAAACAGCGACTGCTCAAGTCGCTTCAACATCTGATTGACCACGAGGAAGAACATGCTTCTATGATAAACATGATTCAGGAACTTGTCGACGGACTGCTCGCTCGAGAGATCCAAGTATTCAAGGGCCTAAAAACTGGTTTCCAGATTCCTCGTGCGGATGTCAGCTTTTGGGGTGTGTCAAAGGATAAACAAGTCGCACAGGGGCATGTCACGGACATATACATCTCTCTGTCGTCGCCTTGTGACACCGCCGTGGTTTTACATACATGGCTTGCGCACAAGGGAGTTGCACGCGAAACGAGGTTCGAGGAGGAACTACAACTCGAGCGACAGAATCCTGGTCAAGCTAGAGCCCGCGTTCCCACCACCATCCGAGAATCCATCCAGGGGGCAACGTACGCTGAGCTTCTGTGTCTCACTCACAAAATCGGAACCACTCATACCAATGATACCTTACTCGGCGCAACGCAGTCACTGTGCCGTGCTATGCTCATTGGCGAAACTACACGTGTGGCTTGGAACAGAAGCTCTGCACTAGCTGCTCTTGATGATTCGTTAAGTATGAGACAGCTATTGGAACAGCGACTTGGGTATCTGGTGGAACGAGGCGCCAAGCGACTTCCTAGTCTTGACAACCTTTGTCATCTTTACACATTGACACAGGTTCTTGCAGACGAGGCATTTCTTTCTGGCGACAAACGTGTGCTGAGACAGCTAACGCAAGTTCTTCAATCGTGTCTCAAACCCCAGCAGGGACATCCCGCCATGGACGTCAACGCGGATCTATTCTCACTTATTGCCTTCACTGTCCTACGTAGGGCGGCGTTCGAGGACGTCTACATGGAAACCACAGATCGATGTCCACTCTTCCTCTCCCAACCAGACCAAGCAGCCGTCTTCTCCGAACTCTGGATTCTAGGATCCCAGTGTGAGATCTACTTCGACCTCTACCCTCGCGATATCGGAGACATCATCTACAACCGCTATCGTCTTTTTCTTGCCGCCGATCCGCCACCTGCAGACTACAGAAGAGGCAACGAGATCATGACCATGTATCCATCCTCGGATGAAGCACCACCAGACAGCAAAGACAGTGCTGATCCTGTCAAGCTTACAACCCACGAGAGAATGCAGCTCTGGAAGAAGAGATTTGCAGAAGCAGGCGCTATGTCGATATTCTGTCTCCCGGCAATTGTCGACGTGACCATGCTTACACTCCTTGGTCGCGGATGCTTCATGACGGCTTTCATGGATCCGGACCATCTGGAAGTAGCTGGATATGCTCTTCTCGCGTCCATGCTGTTGACAGCTGGTGTCACGGGCTGGGTTGGCAGCGTGGGCCACTTTTACATGGCTCACTATGCATACGACAATATGATCTACTTTCACGTGCAGAGACTATCAGGTGGCTTTGTCATAACACTGGCTATAGCTGTGTGTGGACTTATTGGATTCTCCATACAAAGGTCTGTCAGCGCAGGTTTCGTATTTGTCGCTTACGTCGTCTGTATCGCCACTTACTTCAACGTTCTGGGCGTCATGAGTACAATGCACCTACACGAAGCACCCTTTGCATCTGGACGGAAGGTAATTCTGCAGACCTTGCCCATCCTTCTGCTGTCTCCGCTCATATCGACGTTTGTCAATGGCCATGACTTGGAGATTTATCTACTTGTAATGTACGCCTTCCTAGTGATTCTTCTGCTACGTTACAGACGTCTTTGTCAGCAATGGTCGGGCTGGATGGAGAATATTCCCAAGTTTATGGAGAAAGACGTCTTGGAGTGGTTCTCGATGAGAACGGCCGACAAGTCAAGTCAAGAGTCTGAAAAGGCAACGGACAGCGATATGGCACGGATAGCATTCACAGCAGCAGTCGCCGCGTGTACCCGACGAACCGACGAAGCAAAGACATCAGGCTTTATGTCCGACGCTTTGGTCCGTCGCGTGTCTGAGGGAATGCCTTACATCGAATGGCTTCTCAAGAAGACCGCTGGTGGCAAAGCACCTCCGCCAAAGTTTACGACTGCATGGTTCACCCAGCTGACCGAAGCCGTCAGTCAACAACAACAGCTCAGACGTGGCCTCAAGGAGCACAGTTCATTCATCCTTTTTCGCCACGCACGACACGACATCGGTCAAAACCTTGGCCTTTTCCTGATCGCACTGATGGATCGCTGGATCATGATGGTCATGAGCGCTCGACAGCCGTATCCCAGCATGTATACCGACAGCCGCAGCAGGTACGGTATCTGGCTTGCTATTGTGTACTTCTGCCTCTCTGCCATGATCCTAGATGCGACGCTACAGAAGTACTGGAGTCACCGTTATGAAGTGTCCAATGAGAAGATGTCGGGACTTGCAGACGCTGAGCGCATTGAAAGAGAGGCCGAACACAGGCGCCGAGAGTCTCTTATGCAAGCGATCACGGATGTCTTTTCGAAGCTTACTGTCGTCTTTGGTTGCACGACCATCCTTCTCTGGCTCTTGGTGGAAAGCACCGAGACCATGATCATCTACTTCATGTATGTGTTTGGCTACTCGAGCGCTATCATGTTCCAGTTCAACCGCTGTTTCACCACAAATATTGGGGCACATGTCACTGCAATGATGACTTCTGCGGTAGTAGGATTTACAGTTGGCTGTTTGTTACACGCTATCCCAGCAACTGCAGGATTTCTGTACACAGACGTCCTAGCACAGAATCTGGCTGCTTTGCTGGCTGCCCTAGGAACATCCTATTTCGCGTGGAGAGACGAGACCAAGACTGATGTCTTGGCGTCCTTGAACGATGAGGATGAGGGCCAGAAGATCATCTTACGGACCAAGCTCAATGCTGAAGGTACCGACAGAATGGAAGTCACTGCAAATGTTGTTCCTGACTTGGTTGTCAATTACACTATCCAACACGATAATGGCTCTGGTGTATCTGGCCAATTGGGAAAGCTTTTGCAGCTCACCTCCCAGGATCCTAGTCACCACGCCAGATCTGTCGAATGGTCAGATAGTCTCGTTCGCAGAGCGATGGATATGTGGCAGACACAGCAAGCCGTCGTCACGATATCCACTAGCGAGTCTTTCTATGACAACGGCCTTGACAAAATATCTTCTCTCAGCTACACCCGGTCTGGAGTTTTGCATGTCGTCATTGGCCAACTTGGTGGGACAGACAGCATGCTTCCTGCCTGGCAGCCAATTGTTGCTGCCTTGGCTTGCGAAGCATTGCTGCACCACGTGGCTCGGTCGGAGATGGATTTGCCTCACTTGCAAGCTGTGCAGTCTGAACATTTCGTTCACGGTACTGAGTCCCTCTGCAAGCGTTACCAGTTGGAGCTCGCGTCTCAAGACCATGGCAGCGCCCAACGCCTTCTATTACAAACGGAAGTAAGGATGATGGAACTTCTTTGTCTAGACGTTGATGTCAACTCCCGATGGAGCGAACTTCCAGAGTTTGTTCGGGAGATGATCCTTGATCGTGTTTGTGGTAGTGAGCACTCGGTGTCAGCTGCAGGTAGTCAATGGGTCACCAGTCAAGGCATTGACATTCGAAACATCGACTTTCACTTGAGGCTCACACTTGACATACACAAGGAATGTGAGGAAATTTGCCGAAGGCCAGTTGGAGCTTCATCAGCACACGAGAAGAGCCACACCTTTGCTGAGCTTAGGACCACCGCTCCAGCATCCCCCCGGAAGCAAAACTCCGTACGATCTTCCCTCAAGTGGCTCAGCCTGACTAGCTCTTCAATCATCAAGTGGATCGCTATAGTCTCTGGAGGTGGTTCTAACATTGAGAGGGAATTATCATACCTCTTAGGTGAGACTCCTCTTAACAGCTTGTTACTATGGCTCATTCTGCTTTTGTGGAGGGCCTGCCGTTTCATGGCGAATTTTTGGATCTACTGGTTCATCATTCATAACAAGCCTGCCCTCGTCAACATCGCTCGTCTGGCTAAAAAAGGAGAGCGACGGAAGATCAAACTAAATAGAGGCGCTGTCGTTGTTGATCAACCACGAGAAACTCTAACTGGGTTCGCATCTCACGGAGACGAAAGCTATATGACTCTCACCTTCCACAAAGGTCTACTCAAGGAGCGACCAGAAGGACAATCCCCAGCCTTCTTTGCAACCTATGATCAACATAGTCGTTTACAGACTAGAGTTGAACAGGGACACTCGCGAACTGCAACCTACACTTATGCCGAGCACACAATGTCTCGCCAGCCTGTCATCGTTGAGGCCACGAAGGATGACGTTCTCACCTTTGGATACTACGACAAGTATGGAAGGATAAGCAGAGGAACGATCTCAACTGGTTCTGAAAACATTGGCTTCCAGTACCACTACCGCCTTCGACCCAAAGGCAACGCTGATCTACTGCGGGCCGACTACACTCCGACGGGTTCTTCACGTGGCAACTCACTCTCTGTATTCTGGGGCAAGCCGGTGGATCCAGAACGCTACGACTGGGTCCCGTCCAAGTTTGTCCATCGGATCGTTCAGCGCATTGACGGCAAGGTGTACATCACTGAGTACGACTATCAGCATCGTCGCGACCCTGTAGTCATTTCATACATGCAGGGTGATGACGGCAGCAAGACTGCGATTGCCAAGCGACCGCAACTTTTCGAAGCAGAAGAACAACTTCTGATCCGCCCTGAGAATCTATCATTCGACTCAGAAGATGTTCTACATCACTACAGTATCACACAGGTGAAGCAGCTAAGCCGCAAGGCAAGCAACGCGCCAACGTGGTCGACCTACTTGAACCCCGTCTTCTGGCTCGCGCAGTGGAACCGACGTGTCTACAAGCGCGTGCCAACTTGGCGTGTGCGCACAGAACTATGGAACCATTGGAAGAGCAACAACAGTCTTGACGCATCCACGGCTTGCTGGGTTGACGAAGTCATCCTCAGAGAGGAACCGTCACTCCGAAAGTATTGGCAAGCTCGAGATTCAGGGCGACTCGACAAGGCCCGGCAGGCACTTGACGACAATATCAATCAGATTGTCTCGGCAATTGATATGCAGACGGACGTGGCGGAGGTCACTCTGCTGGCCATCAAGACGGCAGATCTCTACGCCATGGGTCTCGGAAACGACGCAAACCCAATCACCACACAGCCACAGAACTGCTACAACGATACCGACAGCCGAATCTCGGTCATCTTCAACGACATCGGCTGCTGGCCTATCTCACCGGGTGGTGTGTCGAATTGCCGACGTGACTTGGTCAACGGTCACAGCACCATTAGGAACCATGTGCTTGCCGAGTGTGCAAACGACTTCGGCATACCACGCTTCCAGGTTGAGAAGAATGTTCAGTCTATGAAGTTACTTCCTCTTTGGGGTCTTGATGGTAATACTGCCAATCACGGCGTCATTGACAACTTGCTCGAGTCACAAGTTGATGAGAAGATTGCTGCAACCGATATCCAGGACGACGTGGTGGGAACCTTTGTGCCCCTTCTCACCGAGTTTGTCAAAGGTGCTAGGACAAAACGATACTCGCGAGCTGACCTCGTCAAGTATAGCAATGTCATACTATCCATGGGCAAGTTCTTCGAGACCAAGGACTATAGCACGACCTGGAAATCCAACCAGTTTCAGCGGGCTTGGATGAAGGCCTGGTTGATTCCTTACAATGATCCCAACATTGCCAGCGTTTCGGAATGCTTTGAGATGGAACGGCCAAGCATGTCAGATTTTAGAGATGCTCTGGGTATTTACATGGCGTATCTGTTTATCTACGCTGTACAAGTACCCGAAGACTGTCCTCGTGTCTTCCAGAGCACTCACCATGGCATAAGTAGTTTGTACGGCATGATCTTGCAGTGTAAGCAGGACGTCACTTTCGGTATTTGGGACCATGCTATCTATTGGCGCGAGACGTGTCTGAATATCAGCCCGGCGCAATGTGAACTGCCACTCTCGGTGCAGTCCATGTTACTTGCTGGTATTAGCTTGGCATCTCGTCTCGCCTACTTCCACGCGGATGTCATCATGCCTTGTGCGTCTGTGTTCAATCCGTGAGTTACCAAATCGCATAGATGGAATGTCTACTAACACGTCGATAGTATGTGGGAAATTGAGATGGGCACAGATGGTGGTGCGATTGGCAGTAGGAATATGTTCAAGCGGAAGGTCGATCCCATCGTGAATGGCATCAGCAACATGGATCGCTTCACGCCGGCTGAACAAGTCCGCACCGACAAGCCTACTGTGGTAATGCTGTCCAACGTGCAGTTTATCAAAGGAGTCAAGATCGCCATTCAAGCAGCTGATGTAATCATCAACCAGCTTGGTTTTAAGGATTACCAGCTTGTTGTCTATGGTGCCAAGGACAGACAGCCTAGCTACTGCATTGAGATGGAGAAGCTCATAGTTGAGTGTGGTCTGTCTGGTAAGGTTGTGTTGGCGGGCTTCGGTGATCCTAAGGTTGTCCTCCAGGATGCATGGCTGTTTATGAATTCTTCCATGTCCGAGGGTCTCCCACTCGCCATTGGCGAAGCGGCATTGGCGGGAGTTCCGATCGTGGCGACGGAAGTGGGAGCAACAGCGTTGGTTCTTACAGATCCCAAGAACCCTGACCAACAATACGGAGAGGTCGTACCACCGAATGATCCGATGGCACTTGCACGAGCTCAGCTGAGCATACTTGGTATGGTTGGACCATGGTCAAAGTTTACTGGAGATGACCATGAAAAGCCGCCTGGGCTACCGGACGAGATATTACCAGAACATGTGGAATGGTTGACACGTCGGTTTTACGAAAAGGCTGATGATAGGCGGAAATTGGGGCTACTTTCACGCGAGGTGGTGTTGCAGAGTTTCCATGGAAGTCGGTATCTGAGGGAGCATGAGCAAATGTATTGGATCCAGTGGTACATGTCTAAGATGAGGAAGGAGGCCGCCTTAGATGACGGATGTTTTAAGTTTGGGACACCGAGACCTTTACGCTATGCTGATCATAGCACGGGCTAGGTCTAGGATACGGGAAAGTACTAATCTTAATAGTAATAAGAAACAAGATCTTACTTAAGTTCATAAATCTATAAATCTAGGATAAGGTGACACATATTTTAAACAGCAGTAATTAGTTAGATGTTTAATTTCAACTTTTTCAATTTCAGATTTAATTTGCAACCTTGGACACTCGAACAATTGCAATTAAAAGTCTGCACAGGAGATTGTCGCTCAATTTTGTAAACCTCGCTAGCCCAAAGGCCAAGACGAATGTGATCCCATTGTCTACTACTAAAACTCAGACTTTGTATCCTCCAAAGGTGACTGAGAACTACCAATATCGACAATAAGGTCGCTTCCCTCGGCATCAGGTTCGCCAGATAGATCAGTTTAACCAGTGGCCTTAACAGCACCTATGAATGCTGCGTACCTTGCTAACGGACATTTACCTGCTTTTCCTCCCATTGGCGTAGGAACTCAGTGTGCCCAATCTACTGTCTTCTTTCGCCTGATTTCTGCAGCAACGGACAGCAAGTAGCCGCTAAGTGCCACCAACAACAATAATTGAACAATGATTAAATAATGATTGAACAATGATTGAACAATGATTGGGTTCTAAGTAATAGTCAATGTGGTAAGGTAGCTAATGGAGCCCAGTACTCGTACCTGGCCTTTGGGCGGCTGTTTACTATCTAGGCTTGTAATCTGGGGACATGGAAGTATACTATTAAGATTGGTATGTTATCTAAGTTCGTGTTAAATAATGTTAAACAGTTGCTTTTCACAGGGCTGGGGAGTAGGAAGAGGACAATCAAGCAGTTTAGTATTTGCAATATAACGGATTAAGATGTTCACCACCGTCAAGTGCCTAACTCTCTATGTAATCTTACTAACCATGATATAATCTGCTACTGGATGTACGCCCAGACTGGATACCGGGCCATTCTTTATGTGTGGTCTAGATTTGGAGCCAGCACTGAAACCGATCGCACTGAAGGACTTTCCAGATACCTTTTGTAACATACGTATATCTGTATTGCATCTATTAGTTTTATATAGTCTTTTCAGGTCAAGATATGTACTTGCCTATATCGCAGTGACTTTCTAACACTTGTGGCGGCCGCTGTACTGTTAGGGAGAAATGCAGTTGTGCTTTCCTCCGTAGACCCATGTCTTGTTATTGTGTGGATAGTACTTCGGGCAAGTGCATTTATTAACAGCACCCTGATAGCTGCATCTGATAGCAGAACGATGCTGCTTACTATTGCCCTTAACAAAGGTACATAAGCCGTGCTAGCCAATAGCACATTTAAAGGCACCAGCACCCAGCAGGATGGTGCTAACAATGAAAAGCTTGGAAACGTGCATATAAAGGATTGGGTTTACAATTGATAAAAAACTCAGGACTGAGTAGGTTTAAGTTGAAACTTGAGTAGTAATCAATAAGAAGGATGATAGTTTTCTAGGAGTTTAAGAGAATATAAGGATATTTATACCTTCTAGTAAGTTCCTCTTTATAAGTAGAGAATCTAGATATTTATATATTTTAATAATATCTACTTTAATT
>JABCJV010000208.1:0-183402 GCA_013184325.1 Fusarium luffae
AACCGGGGACCTTCTCGGTGTGAGCGAGATGCCATAACCAACTAGACCACGAAACCTTTGCTTTTATCTGACTGAAAGAACACGGTCATCAGTTTGGGATAAGTCTGTGGCTTGGTGATGTCCAAGAGTAGCAGAACTGGATGCGACTCATAACGTAAGTAGCATGAGTGCATGGCTGGAATAATACCTCATAGAAACCACAAGTGACTCGGCTCATGGTGAAGGAGTAGCTATTGTTGTGGTTGATCCTGCTTTGAATATTTTGTGCCCCATCACCAGACACCGTAGTATCCGTTCGACAAATTTGTCCAATGAGGCATGTCAACACCAACGCTGCCCACTGGTGACGTACCTCACACGGCGATCATTTAAAAGAACGGGAAGGCTTAATAGATAATTATGCATCAATTGAGTAGCTGAAAGCATGTTGTTTCTTCTCGCTGGAGTCTTTCATCGTGCGGTGGACGCGTCGTTGTTCATGGACGCGACCTTACCCTGGACGTGAGAGCCAAAGCAAGCCTCCTTCTCCACCAATCAATTGCCAAGCTTGCCAAGCTTGCCAAGGTATAACAAGGAAAATGATTGCCGATCACTTCTCGCGTACCATTTTTCGGATTCTACGTACGTCGTTGTTGCAGCGCCCAGACTTCCATCATTTCAGCTTCTGTATCGAACGCCATCGCGCCCAAACATGATGCCACTTCCTCAACACATCATCATCAAAATTCATTACGTGGTCATTGGAAATGGCATCAGTCACGGGTGAAATCACATTTTTGCCAGATTTGTCTTGTGAACAGTCAATCTCAATATTTATGCATCCTAAATACACGGACAGCTATCGCTTGTGCTATCTATAGCTCATACAATTTGTAGGATTACAATTCGCCAGCATTCTCATCCTCACGGTGCTTGTAAAAGTCAGGCTTGGTGATAACCTCGTTATCAGCATCCTTGATCTTATCCCAGAACTTCTCAGCGTTCTTGGGGTCGTTGGCAAACAAGGTGTCAATGACCTGCTTCTTAGGTGTCTCACCCATCCACTGGAAGAGAGAAATATCTCTAAACTCATCAGAGCGGAAAACCTCAAGCATCTCAACAGGCTCGTCACCAATGTTCTCAACAAAGTGACCCATGTTGCGGGGAACAATGCCGACATCACCGGGGACGTAGTCAAAGGTTCTGGCTGTACCTTCAGCAGCAAAGATGGTGACTCTGGCACGACCCTTGATGAAGAAAGACCACTCATCAGCAGAAGGGTGCCAGTGCATCTCGCGGATAGCACCGGGCTCAATGATAGCGTGGGCTGCAGCCACGGTCTTGGAGATGGGGAAGTTCTTCGAATCAGTGATGCGGACCTCGCCTCCGCTGGTCTTGAGAGGGGTTTGGTCGAGCATGCGGTGTGTGAAGTTGTATTTTGACTTCTTGGCCTTTTTGCCGTCGGGAGCCTCGTCTGAGATCTTGCCGGGGTTGCGGCCTTGGAAAATGTACTTTTCTCCCTTGGGAATGTTCTTGAAGACCTCTGGGTCGAGGTCGAAGTTCTTAGCGATGACGGACTTGGGTGTGTGTGCTGGTCTTGTTAGTGAAGTGATTTCGCGGAATATCGGGGAGGCTACATACCAAGCCAGTCTGAGAGAACAAAGGTGGACTCCTCAGAGAAGCGTCCATCATCAAAGATGAGAAGGAACTCAGTTCCGTTGGGGCTGAGACCCTGGAGGGAGTGAGGAACACCACTGGGGAAGTACTGCAAATTTGTTAGACGGGTTTTACCGCGGAAATCAGTTCACTTACCCAGAGATCTCCCTTCTTGAGGTCATCAATGAAGTTTCCGCCCTCGTAATCAAGAGCTGTCACTCGCACCTCTCCATCGAGAACGTAAGCCCACTCGGCTTCCTTGTGCCAGTGAAGCTCACGGTAAACGCCTTCACCAAGACGCATATTCACAGAAGCAAGCTCAACACTTGTGGGAAGCTCGCGAACAGTGGTCTGGCGGGTCCATCCGCCCTCCTGTTCCAGATCAGCGTGTGTCAAATTATTCGGGGCGATTCACTTACCTCAATACGGATGTGAGAGTCAGCAAAACTCCAGCGCATGTTGGCAAGGTTGCCATGGTCAGTGCTGGGAGGTCTGACAAGATCAGGACTCTGTCGCGATCGCGCCTCATTCCAAGGCCCGAGGACAGAAGCACCTAGACCATTGCGCCAGGGAAGAGGATCAAGATCATCCCCGACAGCATCAACAGCTGAGTCGTAGGGGTCTCTGTGACCGGGTGTGAAGGGGACCTTCTTGCCGCCAGTCACACCTCGGTAGTTGTCTGGGATTCCAAGACCTTTGAGGAGCCTCTCACGAGGACTGTCTTGGACTGGCACACCAGCGCAGATGTCCAACAGGACAGAGAGAAAGGCAATTTGAGTAAGATGCATGGTCAGAAAGAATGACGTCAACGAGGACAGAGAACAAGAACAAGAACAAGAACAATTGGGTTGTGCTAGTGTCTCTTGCTAACACAATTGAGTGGGTGAAGCAGCTCAATTGCTTAATCACCTCTGATGTTAAGTATTCTTTTGAAGTTGTCTGGGAAACATCGCCAAGCTCTTCGGCTCCAGAAGTTCATGACGCCGAGAATGCGATGGCCGGTGGATCCCCGAAGTAGCACCTCTCAAACAGGCTTACGAGACCTGGCCAAGGTAGCATTAACCCCCGCGATTGCTGACGAGTGCCGTGTGAACGGATATCCGGCACATAGCGTCCTGCAAACACGCGGCGCGCACATGGTGGGGAATTGTCCGACTTGAGACGAAAGGTATAATCTGGAGGGTGAACATCAACTCTTACAGGTTGTTGCTTTGCATCTGGGTGTGGTGGTGTTACTTTCATGTGCTGAAAGCAGTTAAAATGAGGGGAAACGAAAGTGATGATGGTGAGAGGGGTACAGTCTAGACAGTAGAGTTTCGCCAACGAGATGACGCGCAACCAACATTAATAAAATCAAGACGAAAGCATAACAAAGCCAAGCCTCCAAGTAAAGCTTGGAGCTTGCCGGTAATAAGCACAACTCCACTAATTCCCCGCTTATCAAAGCTGAATAATGCGTGTTGATCTTGGCGATTTTAGTACCAACCCAACCCAAAAGCCGGAACTAACGGCGTAGAGCAAGAAGCTTTGCCAAGGTGAGTAAAATCCTGGTCGACAAGTCTGGACTGTGGCAGAGTGCACACCTCGGTGATCACGCGGGGTTAGAGTTACGTCCCGCGGCAACTATAGACGTTGAACACAAGCTATCAAGATGAACTAAACTCCATGTTGACGGACATATCTTGGCGATTAAGTTGCGGGAGCTATCGTAGTTTGTGCCTTTGACCCAGCTGCTTATTTACCCCTCTCAAAGCCTTAAAGATCGAACGATAATTCCAAGTCAGAAGACCATTTACCTTTACCAGTTAAACTCACCAAAGCTCTTATTCATCAATCATGTCCCAGCACTACGGCACAGTCTCCAACGGCGAGAGCAGAGCAGAAAACGGCATCTCTGCTCACAATGACGAAACCCAGGCTCTGCTTGCCCCAAAGCCGGGATCTAGATCTTGGTTGCGCAGCAGATTAGGTTCTGATGTCCGTCGAGATTGGGCAGATGTTATGCTGCTTGCTTGTTATATCATAACAGGCATTCTGGACAGCGCTTCCATTTCCACGTGGGGTGCCTTCGTGTCTATGCAGACAGGTACGTTAGAGCAACAGTCGTCTCTTGCCACAATCCATATTAATGATTATCAAGGCAACACGGTCTATCTGGGTCTGGGTCCAACGGCTGGGACGAACCGTTGGAAAAAGTCTGGAACCTCAATTCTGTCTTTTGCCATCGGCTCGTTTCTGTTTAGTCGCTTGCACAGAGTCTTTACCACCAGCCCGCGCCGCAAATGGGTCTTTTGCGTCTCGTTTGGCATCCAGACAGCTTTCATCGTGGCCGCAGCAGCAATTCTAACCTGGGGACCAAAAGGTGCAGGTCCAGACGAGGTCCCATGGTACGTACTTGTGCCAATCGCCCTCGTGGCCTTCCAGTCCTGCGGCCAAGCAGTTGCTAGCAGAGCGCTGAAGTTCAACGCTCTCACCAGTGTTGTCCTTACGAGCATCTACTGCGATCTGTTTTCAGATGCGGGGTTGTTTGAGGGCATCACTCGGAATGTGGAGAGGAACCGTCGGGTGGCTGCACCAGTGCTTCTTCTCATTGGTGCTATAATTGGAGGTATCATCGCGAAGAGCGAGTTTGGAACGTCAGGAGCTCTGTGGGTTGCTGCGCTGCTCAAGCTACTTGTCATGTTTGGTTGGGCTGTGTGGCCTGAAGATGAGGGGTCTAACTGATAGACGACGGCGATGTAACGACATGTGTAGCCTAGTACAGGAGAGGGGGATGGAGATCTAGAACGCTGCAGCCTGTTTCCTTTAGGCAGTTGGTTGATAGATAGTAGATACGCTGATAGCAAAGGTTCTTGACGACTCAGTAAAGAATTCTTCCAAGAGGTCAATAAAGTTCACTTCTAGTCATGATATCAGGCCGAATAGCCGTGTAAGCGCACGCCTTTACTCAAAAAGCTACCGAAAGTGTTTCAGGTACCCATGTCTTCCGGAGAAAAGTGCCAAGCATGGGTCCCAAAGAGGCGGGAGATCGACCAAGCACCGCTGTAAGCGAAGCTCGTGTCTGAGTTCGCCTAGCTTCCTTTCCCCGCGTTTTTACTACGGCCTAGCCAATGCCTTTAGACTGAATTCATATAGGTTTGTCATATCTTGTAGCCAGTAGGAACGGCCTGCGAGTCAGCGTAACCCACCCTTACGTTGGTGACACGACCACTGGGAACGTGTTCCATGTAAGTCAGCTTACAGGATTGGGCCTTGACAGAAACAATGATATCCAAATCTAGGGTCCGAAAATAACATGGCGTCAACGTTTATCGGGTCAGAGGCGAGAGGGGGTCACATAGTTTCGGTTCCAGTGGTTGCAGCGTCCAGCTTTCTGTCACCTCCAACACCATCTTCGGGAATACACTCCCTCCTCAAACCCAATCCGACTATCTTGTTGTCATCGGGCAATATGGATATCTGTCGGTATTCGGTGTCCATGCAGATGATTTCCTGGATGAGGTTATACGCCCGTAGCATCCAGTGTTACACTTATAAAGGCGCCCAATCCGCTGTGCAGCGAGGCCAGGGAGGGTGTACGGCGAATGGTTACCGGGAGTAGTGAGATGTGATACACTTTGGATCTTGACGATTAGCAATTCTGTCTATCTATGCAATGTAGCACATGACGGAGAGATAGCGTTGATGCATTCGGTAGTATGTTTCCACGCCCATCTATGTGTTGTTGGATCTTTGTGTGTGTAGTGAAAGTCTATATCAACCCCATGAGAATCTCTAGTTGAACCGAACTGTTCCTATTCAGATCAGCTCAAACTCCTTCTATCATTCTGAGCACATCAACATGAAGTATCTCGACAAGGCCAAATCAGACCTTCGCAACGATGCCAACTGGAACAGAGCAGCTCGACTGAGCGTCAAAGGAGCTAAGGCTCTTCCTTCAGGCACAGTTCAATACATCTCCGACAAAGTCCCCATTGTTGGCTGGTTGCCCAAATATAATCCACGATGGCTCGTCAATGATCTTATTGCCGGACTTACCCTGGGTCTGATGCTCATCCCTCAGGGTCTGTCCTATGCTAAGATCGCCAACATTCCTGTCGAGTATGGATTGATGTCAAGTTGGCTTCCAGCAGTGATCTATGCCTTTATGGGATCTACCAAAGGTGAGAGCCAACAGCATCCTCATCCTTCTCGTTGTAAGCTAATCGTTTGAAGATGTTTCCACCGGTCCAACCTCCCTCATCGGTCTCCTCACATCCGAGAACGTCCATGCCTTACAAGATCGATGGACTCCATCAGAAATCGCCTCCGCCACAGCCATGATGATGGGCATCTACGGCATGATTCTCGGTTTCCTCAAGCTCGGCTTCCTCCTCGAATTCATCTCCCTCCCCGTCCTTAGTGGTTTTATCACCGCTATCGCCATCACAATTATCCTCAACCAGATGGACTCTCTTCTCGGCGAAGAGAATGTCCGTGACGGTGCGGCTAAACAGATCCATGATATCTTCAGTGAGCTTCCCAACGCCAACGGGTGGGCATGTCTCATTGGTTTCACTGGAATTCTGTTCCTTACAATTCTCGAGAAGTCCGGAAAGAGATGGAGCAAGAGTAACAGAGTCATTTGGCTTCTTTCTACAACCAGAGCTTTCTTGGCTCTTGTTCTGTTCACTGGTATAAGCTATGCTGTCAACAAGAACAGAGGAGACGACTTCCTCTTTGATGTTGTCAAAGTCCAATCCCAAGGCCAGCAAGCCCCCTCTATGCCCAAGGCAGACCTCATTCCCGAAGTCGCTGGCCGTAGTATTGCTGTCTTCATCGGTTCAGCAGTTGAGCACTTGGCCATCGCTCGTGCTTTCGCAGTCAAGAATAACTACAGCTCTGATCAGAGCCAAGAGCTCTGCTACCTTGGTATCACCAACTTCTTCAACAGTTTCTTCCATGCTATGGGCGTTGGTGGTGCCATGTCCCGTACCGCTGTCAACTCTTCATGCAACGTCAAGTCTCCTCTCTCTGGTGTTGTGACCATGGCTGTTGTTCTCGTGTGCGTGTATGAGCTTGTTGGAACACTCTACTGGATCCCCAAAGCTACCCTTGCTGCTATTATCATCACTGCTGTGTGGGGACTCATCTCGCCACCTTCCACCTTCTACCGGTACTGGAAGACATCCTTGGCTGACTTCATCGCGTCAATGCTTGCACTCTGGATTACACTATTCCACTCCAGTGAAGTCGGTATTGGTGTCGCAGTCGGATTCAACATTGTTTACGTCCTTCTCCGTCAAGTGTTCACCCGCCTTACCTCAACCGGTGCCGATGTCGAATCCAACCGTCGACCTGCCTGGGCATTGGATGTCTCCAATACATCCACAGTTAGAATCCCCGAAGACACCAGAGTATTCACCTTTAACGAGTCTCTTATCTTCCCCAATGCCTTCTCCAATACATCAAAGGTTCTTGATGAGATCCAAACCTTCCATCAACCGTACTACAGTGGTAGCCAAGGCCCAGAGGCTGAACGTAACTGGTCTGTCGTTGCCGAGAAGAGAATCGCCCGTCTGCGCAAGAAGGCCAACATCAGTGACCCCTCCTGCCTTCCAGAGATTGGGCTGGTTGTCCTCGACTTCTCTCGAGTCAACATGCTGGACACAACAGCTGTCACTTACTTGAAGAATCTTGCCGCCAACATCAAGACCTATGGTGGAGATAGAGTTGAGGTGAGGTTCGCCAACATGAATGCTGTCTGTCGCGAGAGAGTCGGTCGAGCCGGTTGGAACATCATCCAAGTCGGTTGCGATGATGAGTTGCGCGGTGACTTGGACAATGAGACCGAGGCTACCTACCTTTACTATGATGTGAGGGCCGCTGTGATGGCGCCAAGAAGGAGAGGGTCGGTGTTGAGTGACGATGGCAAAGGACGCGCGGTACACGAGGAGAAGGCAGAAGAGGCTTGAACGGGAATGTGTCGAAGCCTGGTATATAGTCATGTCAGCTCGTTCGTTTTGTCCATATTATACCACATAGTCAATTGATCTTTCGCTACATATGATACTCGAGGCTTCCCTTGTCTATTCTATTCCGGCGACCCAGATGATAGCCGTCTGTCTTTAAGGCAAAGTGGTCCAAGATACATAGTCGCAAGTAAAAGTCCTCGATTTTAAGAGATCCCGATGTTGGTGGTTAGATTCCGTGAGCCGTCGTAGCCCATATTGTCTCTCTTCCACATTTCCCAATGGTAATCTCTCAGAGACTACGGAGACCCAGAACCTCGAACAGCAGGCGATCTGGGAAATTGTAGATAGGCTCCGCGGGCACCTGCAAGTGGTGGATGACTGGCCAGGTCACCCCCTCCAGGCTGACACCTGGCCAGTAGATACAGTCGAGGAGACGAATACTGACATTCGCCATAAATATGTGAATGGTCTTCGGGTCATGATCAGTGGTTACAACCAAGCGGACCTAGATACAAAACGTTGGCTAAGTTCTTAAGATGATTGAATCGCAGCTTACAGAAAAGACTTGAAGATAGGGGTGCCGCTCCTGGCGCCAGCTCTACTGAGCCAAAGAGAGAATCAGACCGACAAGGTAAGGATCTTTATACCACTCTTGAGGAGTGGCATTTTGAAGACGTCGACGGCAGAGGCGAGCCACAGGCGCATTGCCACCGATCCTGGCCCCAGGATTGTCTTTGGGTTGGATGCTCTCCAGGCGATCCCATTTTACATCGTCGTAGTGGAAGTACCCGATGATAGGGTACTCGTAAAGGACGGGTGGCAGAGGTTGAGAGATCCAGCAGGAAGTGGTGTGAATTTTCTTGCCGTCGTACATGAAGATTGCCTTCTCTTCGCTGAACACAGGGAATGTTAGTACAAATGAGACGAGGGAAGAGGGAAGAGTGTTAGCCCACGTTAGATGAACATAGCCATAGCTTAAGGATTGAAAGATCCTTACGAAAGCAGCACGCTTGGCCTCAGATGTTAGGCCTGCCACGAATTCCTTGCCGTACGCGGCAGATCGAGGGGAAAGGGACGAGGGGACCGGTGGGCTGAAACTTGATGCCCAAGAGCTCGAGGTGTTTGTCTGTCCAGAGCAAAGGCCCCTTGCAAATCCAGGGGCTTGCCACAATAAGCTGATGAAGCGAGTCGTATCCAGCCATGATGAGGAAGTTGGTGTTGAGGAAAGAGTTTGTTTGCTAGCATGGGAGAAAATACCTAGGGGTATGGGACTGTTCACGGGCGGTACTATGCAGACGTCTGTGATTAACTGTTATGGCACTGCTAACTAGTGCTCATACTACGCGCCTAAACAATAACTAGGTTGTTTTGTTTCCAGTCACCAAGCAACAGTCCTTCGCGACGAGGACGGGGAGACACTATACAATGCTACAACAGATTCTCGCTACATGTGACACAACAACATGTTTTGACTATGTCTCTAGAGCCATTCCGGTCTACCTGTGTGTCTTCAATGTTTCCTTGAATCCAACTGCTGTGGAAAAGTCTCAGTGACATAAGGGTCGCCCCTGTTTCAGAAATCTGCGCAAAACTCACAAGACCCTAATGGTGACAGCAACCTATCCGCCTAGACAAGGCAAAGCTAGTCTACACCGACTCTTAGGTCCCTTCTCCTTCCTAGAACTCTTCTTAGTAGGTCTCCTCTTACAATAGAAATATCTTTCTGTCCTAGAGGTCTCCTCTTCTTCTGGTTACAGTAGGTTATAGGAGACTACCACTAAAGCGCACGTAACCATCAACTACTCGCGCACCAGTAAAGACTCCCAAGCCCATCATAAGGTCTCGATTCCTTGGCGTGTTTTGTATTGGCCCTTCTACTCCGTTCACCAACAACACTCTCCGTAGCCTACCAGTCACAGATATATTCAAGCGACAGTGAAGCCTATGAGCAACACAGGGACTTGGTAACTGAGAGCCCCCCGTTCCGCATCACATGGATCGTAGGTCTATCTTTATTCAGATAACGAACGTTAATTCGGGTGCTGAGTGCTCAGCCATTCATTTCGTGTATGAGACAACATCGATGTTCCCCAACGTCGTACTATACTTTATGCCCGAAACCTAAATAGCAAAAAGTGCAAAATCTTTCCCAAACTGATAGCCTATATAGTAAAGTGGAGGATACAGGTAGAAGTTGACGAGGCTCAGCTCTGATCATCTCTTGATGTTATGCCAAGCTTTAGTGGTAGACTTATATCGATCTGTTATTGATCATTCGAGAGGGTGTTGAATACCTGGCCGGTGAGTCCAAGAAGACAAAATAACCTGCTCACTTTATGTCGCCTGAGAGGGGTATTTGGTTCACTTTATTCTGGCGGCCCAAGACTAAAAGGACAACTTGTTCGGTACCTACCTGATCTCCCGTTACCAGATTGCTGCCTGGCCTATCGGACGAACATTTATGCGAATCGAGCATTCATGACCACCTACTACAGTATTAATGACGTCGATCAATGCAGTCCTCAGCGAATAAAGCGTCTTATCTCTACCAAGAGGGTGACGTACTATCTAGGTGCGGGGAACGACGACCAGGATCTTTTGTCCAGACGATTCAACCCCCTGTCGAACACATCACTCACCTTCCCCATTCAACACTGGTCCGAGGCTTTAAATGTTACTTAAATCGACAACACACCACGCATTGACCTGGAATCGTTTCTGGTGAAACCAATCCAATTTCAATGGTGCTTCTTTCGATATATCACATTGTACCCATTACTGTCGCTGCTTGTGCCTCGTGTTTCTTGATCCCGTCTGCTTTACGAAACATGGCTGAGCGAAAGGTGAGCCTGCATTAAGCGAAGAAACTCAATGTGCTGAACACGATCCTGTGCAGGAGATCACGTATTTCTTCGACAAAGTTGAGGACTGGCAGGCGGCCTTGAAACCGTCAGAAGAGTAAGAGACACCGTGCCTAAAGACTGATCATTGCGCTGACATTCTTCAAGGCTTATTAAAGAGGACACTGGGGCTGAGCACTGGAGAAGTACCCGAACTATGCCTCCAACTTACTATCCTCCGTGAGCACAGCCAATTAAGTATTAGAAAGACAGCGCTCACCATGATTCTAGGCCAATGACTCAGCAGGCTATTGAGAAGCTCAAGGAATTCAAAGGTGTGGTTGTGAAGGATCTCTCTGAGATGCAAGCTTGATAGGAAGATAATTGTACATATAAGAGAGTTAATAATCTGGTTGGTCTGTTCTCGTATCTAAGAGCATTGTATTTAACTATATGAGTTTCTTGTCTAGCTAAGCGTAATCCCTATTGCTCAGCTGGTTAGAAAGTCAAAATAGTCAAATACAATGATCTTCAATAGGACAGCAACCCTATCAGAACGAAGCTTTGGATCTGTGTTATTCACCCATTGACACTGGAACTCGAGCGAAGAAGGCCCAGTAGAAATCATTCTTATTCAATACTAAACCTTAGCACTTTGACTCGTCATCCATTCTCGTAATAGGAATAAATACAGTACTCAGATAATTGTACGGATCACGTCCAGGAGAAATACGTAACGGAATATTAGTGGGTTCTTAAAATTGATAGACGTCTGTTTATTTAATGTTCGGGGTTTAACAGTGACACATCTGAAGATTCCGAACTGCGTGCTGAACCGAACAGCAGCAGTTTTTGGCCACATGGCGCCCTTCATTCACGTGTATAGAACAATCAAAATACTTCAACATATGTATTTGAATCTCAACTATGTACAGAATGTAATCCAATCCATCATTCCAATCATATCATTCCAAGTCATCACTTCTCCAAATTTAGATTCTCTTCAGACTCTCTCCAACTCAGGTACTCATTCCATCATGTTACACCATTTAGGCGTTGCTGTCGATCCAAGATCGGAGGGTGCCAACGCGAGCGTAGACACCGGGGTAGTTGGGCTGGGCACATCCCTCACCCCAAGAGACAACACCGACAACGGTCTTGGAAGAATCAACGATGGGACCACCGCTGTCACCCTGGCAAGCATCGCGACCACCCTGGGTGTAGCCAGCACAGAACATGTTGTCAGTGATGGAAGAAGTGCCATAGCTGGATCGGCAGCTGGCGCGAGAGACAACGGGAACGGTAACCTTGAGCAGGTTGACGGGGGTAGTGGTGCCGCCCTGAGAAGTAGCTCCCCAGCCAGCAACGGTGAGCTGAGCGCCGGTAGCAGGGTCAGAACCGGAAGCAGCAAGGCGACCGTAGGAGATGGAGCCACTGGTAGGGATGGAGGTGGACAGCTTCAGGAGGGCAACATCGTTGTTGAGGGTGGAACCACTGAACGAAGGGTGCATTCTGATGCTGGAGACGCGAGAAGTAACTCCACCAGAAGTGCGAGACTAGAAGGAACATGTTAGCTGAAGGATGCTTGCCATAATACTAGAGAACCTTACGTTGGATCCAGCACGGATAGCGAAAGCACTGGCAGATCGTCCCTGGACACAGTGGGAGGCGGTCAAGACGGTGTTGGCGTTGAGAAGAGTACCACCGCACCAGGGACCGCCATTGTTGGTGATGCTGACGATGAAGGGGAATTCACCAGCAGAGGCTGAAGTTCCACCAACGATGTTGGGGATGCTGACATCTCCAGCATCCTGGGGAACAGGAGCAGGAGCAGCAGCGACCAGAGGGGCGGCGAGGGCAACGAGGGCGGCGATCTTGACCATTGTGGCGGTTTGAGGAGTAGCGAGTTGAAGAGTGAAGAGAGGCTGATGAGTGATGATTATCCAAAGAGATGTTTGCCATCCTTTATATACACGATCTCATCAACCTCTCTGGATACTACCTGAGTCAGTCAGACTCAACATAGTCTAGTTCCTTACCTGCCTCTCTGGTGGATACCCCGCGATAAGCTTGTTTTGTGATATCGTGAGAGTGTGCATATTGGCGTACCTGCCTTTCTGGTATCGTTGTCCGTTGTTCCGTTGTTCAGTTCGGCATTTGCTAGAGAGCATTAACCTTATCATCCTCCCGTGCAAGTGATCGGCATATGAGGAGCTTGGCGACAAGGATCATCGTCCCGATGAGGAAAGTCGATAATCGCGTTGACCACTGAGAATGTGGGGATGTCCGGTTGAATGTGACTGTTTGTGATGAGGGCACAGACAGTTAAGATGAGATGAAGAGTGATCGAAGCTACTGCGAGTCGTGGAATGTTTTGCTGAGTGTTTTGCAGGCTGACTTGGTGGGAGTTGATGGTGAAAACAAAGATATGGGTCCGAAAACAACAGCCGGAGAATCTCAAATCCGTTTTATTGCCAAGCATTAAAGCGCTTGCTGCATGCTACATCGAGCGGGGATAATTGCTCTAAAGCGGTCATGAGTCCATCAATCACAGATGCCCAGCTTCAGCGGATCTGAAACTGGTCGACTAAGCGCGAGGAACCTTTGTAGCTCACGCAATAACCAGGATAAGATAACGCATTGACACTCCAAGGCCTTGGCCAAAGTGCTTCTTTGCATTGCATCTGCGAAATCGCTCATGCGGAAGCGAAGCAGCAAAGTGATTATCATATCTTATCTACCTTCCAAACACGGTAGCTGTAGCCGGCTTATCTTTGGCTCCCTCGTATAGTGCAGTGATTTGGCGGCGTGTGGACGACCATATGGTCTTGGGGTATGTGATTGAGATTGAAGGTTCCTGTATAGTTCGCAAGACCGGTCTCGCTTGGGAAGGTAGTTTTGGATCCTGTCACCTGTATTTCCAAGGAGCTACACGACTTCCGCATAGTTGAGATATCGGCCGCATATGAGCACTATCTTCACCCATGATATGATGTCTTAATTGATTTGTTTGCTTACTCTATATGCAGTGACGGACGGTTTTGGAGCTCATCTGATAGTTGCCAATCAGGAAGGTCGCCCAGTTCCTTCAACTGTATCCACTTAGCAATAACAAACTGTCAGAACTATAGCCTACTGACTGATGGGTGAACTATTCTTGGCGCATCCAGGACGAGCTCCTCTGAAGAGCAGAAAGTGGTGAAGTTATCTTCAACATTCTATAAGCAAATGAGAGATTTCTGTTGCTTGGAATACTGGTATAGCACTCCAAGTCCATAACAAGTAAACTTTGAAATAAACTTTAGCATGGGTTGGAAGATCTAAAAATATCATCGTAAACCGGCGATTAGTTGAACAGCGGTGTAATCGTAAAGTTTAATTCTACGCGAGTAGGAAAATCTTTCACATGTCCAAGTTTTACAATGTTGGTTTGCCAGTAGATATAGTGGTCAGAACATGTGTGATAATCGTTGTGATGAGACTTGGAATGTAACCATGTTATTTTGCTTGATGTTCATTTTTCAGGATGGCATTGGATCCAGTATTAACATTCTCCCAGACTGATGACAGGGAAACTAAGAATTCAATTTGATGATACAATACTTCGTAATCAATGGTAGCATTTATATCGTGTATTCTATGAGGTTTCTAGATTAGAATGATATCGAGCTCTCCTTTAAAATAGACGTAGGGTAAGTTGAAGTCTTATCTTATCCATCAGACCGCCTCATTTCGCTGAGCCCTCAGCTTCCCACATCTACAACCTCCCAGCCAATGACTGTCCCCCTGTCCCTGATAATCCCTCCCAAGCTAGAGGATTGTGCGTCAAACTCGATTGACAGGCCTCATGCGGCTGCGTTGAATTCGATGGTTTGTTGAAAATGATAAGGGCCTCCAGGCCAACCCGATCCATGCTTTAAGATGAGCTAATACTACTGATTTAGATCTTGAGATACCCTTTTGTGCCCGACCTCCTTGATGCGATACCAGCTACTTCCAACGCCTGATTACTTAGATGACTATTTGCTCAATTAATAGGGCCGGATGTCGCACGCGTCACGCCGCGCATTTTTTGTTGCTCGTGTAAGCGCAAATACTGTATCAATATATCAGTAAATATTCTATCATAATACCTTTCCAAAAGTCGAATTCTTCCTATCTCAGTATGCTGGATATTCCCCAATGTGCGTGCTAGGTTCAATGCTGACTCAGCATTGAGTCGCTGTTCACGAGCCCGTGAAATGCCGAGGCTAAAGACCCCTCCAAGCATTAACGACCGGCTGAAGTCATCGACTTGGAGACCGCGTTCCTTCTTCACCAGTCCATCGATTTGTTACAGTATCTATTGAATTACTATGGCGAACTCATCATCCTCGACGCCAATTATCATCGGCGTAGGCGAAATCCGTCAGAAGGATTTCGCGCTCGAACATTGTCTTGAACCAGCTGCGCTCATGCTATCAGCGATCCGCGACGCATCAAGGGACTCTACAATTGATGTTACAAAGCATATACAAAGTGTCTATGCTGTGCCGCCATGGTCTTGGAATTACGAGAACTTACCGAAACTTCTGGCGGAAGGGCTTGGTGGTCAGGCGACCGACCTTGCTGTTGCTGATCATGGGGGAAACACGCCTGCCGCACTTTGCGATCTTATGGCTGCGAAGGTTGCGAGAGGAGAGACGAAGATGGGTGTTGTCACAGGTGGAGAAGCGTTAGCCTCGTGTATATCCAGGGAATCTTACCAGGCGGGATGCCATCGCTGACGTGTTAGTAGTGTTTGGTTGTCAAAAGGCTGGACGTATGCCTCCACCAGGGTGGACTGACATGGATCCTAACGCCAGGCGATACAGTCCGGGAGACACTTCTCTCATGAAAGGTAAGACTGGTGGGTGTGTACAATTGAACAAAGGCACTGACTAGTTGTAGGAGCTGGCGCAACGCACTCCATTGGTAATCCCATCCAAGTGTACCCTCTGTACGAGAATTCGTACCGAAATCATTATGAGCAATCCTATTCAGAGAATTACCATGAGTCGGCGACGCTGTATGCTAAGTTTGACAATGTCGCGTGTCGACATCCGAATAGCTGGAGGGCAGGCGAAACCCCTCGACATATCGACGCCATCAAGACCGTAGGAAAAGAAAATAGAATGATATGCTCACCCTGTACGTCTTCTTTTGGATGTGATGTGACTATCTGCTGACTTCCCAGATCCATTGTTGATGAATGCATTCAACGGTGTTAACCTAGGTGCTGCGTGCATCATCACCTCAACTGAGTATGCTGCGAAGCTCGGAATACCGCGAGAGAAATGGGTTTATCTCACTGGTGGAGCTGGTTCAAATGACAGTTCAGAATGTAAGACGCTTTAACCTTTTCTCCATGGCTAATGCTAACGCGTGGTGTTTCACAGTCTGGGAACGATCGAACTTTTACTCAAGCCCTGCCATTGAATATTCTATCGACAACGCACTCAAAGCCGCCGGCCTCACAAAAGATGAAGTTGAATGCTACGACTTCTACTCGTTAGTCGCACGAGCCTAGCTATGAGCGTTGTGCTAACAGTTGAACAGGTGTTTTCCTATCGTACCAAAGATCGCATGCAAGCATGTTGGACTCGACTTGATGGAGCCAAAGAAGCCAATCACTCTTTTGGGCGGCCTGACTTCTTTCGGCGGCGCGGGTAACAACTATTCACTTCACGTAAGTCCCCTCTATACATTTACGCGATCTCCTCTGACGACGCAGCAGGCTATTGCTGAGATGGCTAGGGTTATACGTCACGGCAGGTATCAGACCGGTCTAGTCCTTGCCAACGGCGGCGTCCTATCTTGGCAGCACGCAATCTGCCTCTCTGCCCAACCGAAGAGAGACGGCTCGCCCTACAAGAGTGCAACATTCCTTGACAATGGTCAAGAGTCACAAGGTCCAGAATTCACCGTGAAGGCAGAGGGTGAAGCTATCATCGAGGTATGTGAACTCTGTTCGAGGTTTAGCTTATCTATCTAATACGGGTTTAGACATACACCGTGGACCATGATCGAAGCGGGCCAAAGCTAGGCCATGTCGTAGGAAGACTTACCGAGACTGGGCAGCGGTTCATCGCAAATCATGCCAACGAGTTCACTTTGTCGACTCTTGTCAGCGCCACGGCTGAGCCGATCGGTATGAGGGGCTTTGTTGAGATTGGATCAGATGGCAGGAATCTTTTCAAGATTAGGCCAAGTGTTAAGCTTTAGTATAATATTTCACAAACAATGGGGTCAGTTTATGAGACAAAGGAGAGGTGATGAATTCATCGATCTATCAACAAATCAAACAGACAGCAATACAGTAATGACAGTACAAACGTGCGAGCAAAACACAAGTCTAGTGAATCTCGTGCCAACCATTCTTCCTCCATACTTCTCAGTCCAGCGTTCCCTTGCTCTCGTTACCATTCGCTCAACCTTACTTGCGGCGAGGGCGCAAGACTCGGTCGGTGGGAGGAATCTCCACCTCAGCCTTTCTCTTCTTCGAGGGAGTCTTGGTCTTGCCCTGCAGATCGGCCTCAGCCAGCTGGGCCGCGAGCTCAATAGCGGTCTTTCGTATCTTGCGGCCATTGGCTTCAGCTTCCTCCTCAATCTTCTTCTTCGCTTCAACCTCAGCTTCAGCTTCCATCAGTCGAGCTTCACGATGGATCGCGTTCGCCATCTTGAGTGCTGCAACTCGTTCATCTTCCCACTTCTCGTACCATTCCTCGTCCATGACAGTGTCCTCGAAGTTTCGTAGGATGATGGAGAGCGATCGCAGGCCTGTCTCCCAAGCCGGAGGGTACTCAGCCTCGTCTTGAAGAGGCTCTGTCTCTCGGGCAAGGAATTCGGCGACTACTAGCGTGGGGTCGCTGATGGCTTTGGCCAAGAGGAATCGTGTGTTTGTTGGGTCCTGCGCGTGCTTTTCGTGGAAGTTGTGGAGTTGGCGGGCACGCTGGAGAAGACGCTCGTATTTGGTAAGCCAAGCCATGATGATAGTGGAAAGTGTAGTTGATGATAAAATTTGGAAGTGCAGTTGAGTGGTAGTTGGTTTTTCGTATGCGTAGATGGGTGTAGTTGTGGTTTTGGTTTTGGTGATTGTTTTGGTTATTGCAAATTGCAGTGGAAAGTGTGGGTTGCAGTGGTAGATGGAACGACGCTGGATTAACGGGTTTAAATATGTCTGGACGGGACGGTTATCGTTCGCCTCATTTCTACCTGTACAATTGTTTTCTTGTCACTTGTAATTTTGTTACTCATAATACAGGTTGATAAAAAAGGAGGCGTTTCTGGAACAGGGTTCTGAACAAAGACTGAACGTGGTTACAGGCAATAGTTTCAAAATTACAACTCAGTAATCAGCCCTGACAAAGACCCCATTGCGTAATCTCTTTATGCTGAAGACAGTTGTCACTGTTTTACTTTTCTTCTGTTCGTCTAAGGGCCATGGTAGTCATTGTCAATAAAGGGTGTTGCCTCATTCTTAGCCCTGTTGTTGAAAATAACAATACACCTGAAATGATGGAATAAGGGTCCCACGTCTTACTCTTTATTCAGCAGCATTGCGTAAGGATTTCCTTTCTCGCCTTACTCATGAACTCTTTCTCCGGTACAGTCCAAGACAGCGATAGAGAATTACATGTCACATTTTTCTCTTTGTAGTGGTTTGGCTTGTGGCGTTTATTATGGACCCTGAAGTCCATAGACTTAGTGGTCTAACATGACGACAAAGACAAGAGTCAAGATTTTAGTAAGGCCAGCGCGTTGGAAATATCTACGGTTACATTTACGATGCAACAGGTTCATGACACATGCGAGACGGGTTCTAGTATCGGAATTACTTTTTCCCTTGGACCTTGGGAGAGGGCCTGTCTGTTAACGCTTAGAGCCTGACGAACAACGAATTGAACCATTTTGTGCATTTCGTTACATTGAAGTAGCCATGCCATTCGTCTTGTCTTGTTCCTCCGGTGTCGATCTTGCTTCAATTCTCGGCAGCTTCCCCGGAATGCAACCATCACCCCGCAGCGAGCACGAGCGGTTCCCCGCATAGTGTTGCTGATCTCTCCCTACTCCTACTTAACCTTAATGGGGACAACCATGCGCACCTATGAGAAGGCGTTTCCATCCGTATCGAAGAACTCAAGATCGTATGTCTTCTACTAAAAAAGCTGCAGAAGTTCATTTGTGACTAGCCGCGCCTATGGAAACCTAGCCATTATGTCATAAAACTACTCTCATCAGTTTGAGGTTACATTCTTGATCTTTTGACCTACCATCAACGAAAACCTGCTCCGAAACTGACTTCATCCGGGTATTGTGGATATATAAGTACAGCAATGGGCGACTCAACCCCAGCGGCGCACGATCGACGCAGTATAGGTCATTACAAAGGTCCCATAGCCATCGCAATGTCAGCACTCGCTCTCACGGCACTTCTCGCCGGTATCGGCGGCACGTCCGGAAAGACTGTCAAATCCCCCACGCCGCCTATGGGTTGGAATTCTTATAACCATTACAACTGCTTTCCCAACGAGGAGATCATCAAGATCAACGCCAAGGGTCTAGTGGACCTGGGGTTCTTGGATCTTGGTTATAGTATTGTTACTGTGGACTGCGGATGGCCGTCGAGAGATCGGGATAGTGAGGGAAGACTCCAGTGGAATGAGACTTTGTTCCCTTCCGGTCCCAAGGCACTGGGTGACTACATCCACGATTTGGGATTGGAGTTCGGTCTATACTCTGGAGCCGGATACCTACAATGTGGTTCTGAGGACATTCCTGCCTCGCTAGGTACGCGTTCAATCACCTGTTTTACCGACGTTGGTAGCTAACTCGAAGCTATAGGATATGAAGAGATTGATGCAAAGTCCTTTGCTGAATGGGGAGGCGACACCCTTAAGTAAGTCTCGCTCATCTTCCTTACTGCGTCTCAGCTAACTTCTAAGGTACGATAATTGCTATGCTACCTCCAAGACCGACATGGTGGACTCCGACTCTGCCGAAGCAAAGAGTCCCGACCGCTTCATCAAGATGGCCGCCGCTATCAATGAGACGGACCGTGACATCCAATACTTCCTGTGCCAATGGGGTATTGGTGAAGATGTACCGCAATGGCAAGGAGCATGATTCAATTACCATACCCTCTCTAACATTTAGCAGGGCTGCTCCACTTGGAAACTCTTGGAGAATGAGCAACGACATTTTCAACGCATGGAGGGCGATCTGGCGTATAACCAACCAGGCTGTAGCCCACTCCAAGTACAACCGTCCAGGCGCTTTCGCCGACATGGATATGCTGATGTGAGTCTTTCACCTTGCCATTCTAAGCGCATTGCTAATAAGATCAGTATCGGTCTCGGTGCTCTTTCGTACGAAGAAGAGCGCTTCCACTTCGGCCTCTGGTCCATGATGAAATCCCCTCTCATTATCGGAGGCGTAATGGACGCCAAACAAATCCCCTCCCATTCGCTCGAAATCATGTCCAACAAGGAAGCCATCGCCATCAACCAAGATTCCCTAGGCCAGGCTGCCGAGCTTGTGATTCGATATACTGAGGAAGAATGGGATGTTTGGTCCGGGAACCTTTCGTCCAACCGCAAGGTCCTTGGTGTTGCGAACTGGAAGAATGAGACGCAGACTGTCGAAGTTGACTTATCGCTGATTGGAGTCGGAAAGGCCAAGGCTCGCGATGTCTGGGCTCATGAGGATTCCACTATTGAGGGTACTCAGAAGTTCGAGCTTAAGCCTCATGAGCTACGTCTTCTCGTTCTCTCCGATATCAGCCAGGCTACCAAGCCCAAGTCTGTGGGTTACCACGCTGCTTCCAAAGCAAGCCTTGAAGGTTCAGCCTCGCTCCTCGACTGCAAAGAGAACGAATGTCTACCCGCCAACAAAAAGGTCAAGTCCGTTGGCAAGGACGCCAAAGTCACATTCAAGTCCGTCAGCGCACCCAAGGATGGATCAGCCTTTGTTGGCATTGACTACATCAACCACGAGTACCATCACACGATTGGCGACTGGGAAACCAACTCGAGAAACATGTCTATCTCAGTCAACGGAGAGGATGCTAAGCGCTGGGCGTTCCCCAATGCTGGAGGTGATTGGTTCGAGAGCGACCGCATGATTATCCTTCTTGATGGCTTCATGAAGGGCGATAATAACAGTGTTACTTTCACTGCTTCGGCCTCTGGAAACTGGGCGCCTGATTTGGTCGGGTTCGAGGTTCTCGCATAGACTGGAGGATAACAGGCCGAAGGCGGGGATGGTAGTGATGGGGGAAATCAACATGGCAACAAGTCAACTCGACACTCTGGGCCACACAGGTGGGTGTTAGAAGAATTGTCCTCTAAGGCTTAGGGTAAAGAAATAAAATAGCCTAAATGCTAGCCTAAGCCGTCATAAGATGACCAAGTTATTTCGTCTCTTAGGCTCTTGACGGCGAATTCTTCTGATATCGCCACACTATGCATCTAGTCGGCTTAATTCAATATTTTGAGGACACTGCTATATACCAAAAGATTTAAACATTCTTAATTCACACCTTGACAGTGAAGTCATACTTCTCCTTCCCACTCAGCTTCTTCTCCGTACCCTTAAACTTAAAGACACCGCTAGTCTTCTTCGGCGCCTTGACCGTCACAGACATATTCTTCTGATCGCTGCTAAGCTTCCAAGTAACCTCGACCTTTCCTCCGAAAGCAGTCTGCAGACGTCCATGTGCATAGGTCAAGCCCATCGACACACCATACTCTGGTCCCACAACCCAGTTTCGGTACCCATACCCATCGATACCCTCCGCTGGTCGAAGACCAGCAGCCCATTCTGTGAGAACATAGGTAGCTGCGCCTCCCCAGGGATGTCCTAGCGACGTAAACAAACCCAGACCAGGAGTGCCATCGTGAAGTACATATTCCCAACTTGCGCCGCTGGAAGTCTTGATGTTATCGACCATAGGACCCCAGAGCGTGTCGATTAGCTTAGAACCGCGCTTATCGGCACCAGATTCGAAGAGGGCGGGGAGGAGGAAACCGTTGGTGTTGGGGCTGATGCTAGCGGTTGGTGCATCAGGGTCTGTGCGGGTGTTGTCAAGATATCCTGGTCCGAGAGCAAGTTTGTCCAAAGCCTTGAAAGAGCGCGTGGCCTGTGTGCGACTAGCTGCTTTGCTCGTGGTGCAGAATGCGATACCGTTGACAGAGAAGTCGGTCTCATTAGCGGTCGACAGCTTCCAAACGCCAAGCTCCTCATTCCAGAGGTTCTTACGAATGGCTTCGATGAGTTTGTCTCCTGCCTGCTTCCACTTCTTCATGGCACTCTTCTTACCGATTGCCTCGGCAAGTTCGGCCATAGAGTGCAGAGCCTGGGCTGTCATGCAAGAAACGGAAGAGCCGGACTCGGCAGGGCCAGTGAAGGCGCCGTTGAGATGAACCAACCCGTCGGTCTTGTTGATAGTGCTGACAGACCAGTCGACAACACGCTCGAAGTACTTCCATTCCTGCTTGAGGAGGTCCAAGTCGTTACTGGATTGGATGTAGTAGTACAGCGATAAGAGGCCAAGGAGTTGGTAATCCTCCAAACCGTAGTTATCAGCGAAGATCGTGATGTTGGCCTGATATCCGAGCGGGGCGCTCATACTGAACAATCCCTCCTCATTCTGTGTCGGGATAAGGGACTCGAAGGTTCCGCGCTGAAGGTCGAAGCGAGAAGTGCTGACACCGATGATACGAGAGGTGTGATAGTAGTCTCCGAGCCAGATGAGACGATCACGCTTTGGACCATCAAGGCAAGCAGCGAAAAGGTTCTCTCTGACACCATACTCGTCAAGAATATCGTCAGAAGTCAAACTGCTCTCGTACACGACCTTTCCAAGATCATCGTCATGAACCTTGACGTTACGGTAGTAAGCCTTTTGGTCCTGGTACGCGCCCAGGCCGAACCGGCCAGTCAATGTGATGGGCTTCATCTGGCCTCTGAACAAGACGCGGTAGGAGGTAAGCGACATGTTGAAGACCTTGGCATCATTGATATAGGCGCTGAGATAGCCGTTCTTGAGAGTTGTGCGGATCTTGTACCACTCGTTCTCATGGACAGGGAATGGCAGGTCGAAGGTCTTGAGAAGGTAGGTAGGCAGGGTCGTCTGGTTGACTTGGCCCCATCCAGAGGTGACTTGGAGGGTGTTGCGAGGGGAGAGGGTGTAGTTGTGGTTCTTGAAGGTCGTCGCCTTAGGTAGATCTCCGGTGATCTGAAGACCGATGCCACCACCCTTTCCGATTTCCCAAGCCTGTCGACGATCAGTATTTCCACATATCAGTGTGATGAGTAACGACTTACAACACCATACCACAGACCGCCTCTCTGGATCTTGGTCTCAAACTCCAAAGTATGGTTTCCCACAAGAGGCGACTTCTCACTCTGAATAGGTCTCAGCGACTCAATCAAAGCACCATTCTTAGGATCAACTCGCCACGACGAAGGTTGAGAGCCCTGCTCCAAGCACGAAGACTGCGCACCTCGTACACCAACCTTCCAGATCTCATTGAGCCTCTTGTCGCTGCACTCAAAGAAGCCCGGCTCCTGATCAGGATCGACGTTAGGGAACGTAGCATGGAATCCAACATTCTCAAATTTGATGCTCGCCTCATTCACAAGTCTGAGAGACTCCCATCTCTGACCACCTTGTGTGAGGAACGCGTTATAGCGGCCCGTCTTTGTGATGTTCAGGGTTTCGATGCGGAAGTTGTTGCTGATTTGGTTGCCGTATAGGAGGGGACCGTCGCTGAAGGGCTCGTTTAGCCCGCGAAATTCCTCACTAAACTTTACTTCGATCTGAGCGGGGCCACTGAGGGATTTGACGTCGAAGAATGGGACTCCGCCGACGATGTGACCGTAATCGAGGACTACGACGGGGTTTTTCTCGTCGAGGGTAAAGCTTTTGAAGGCTTCAGTCTTGTAGGCGGGTTTGGAGCCCAGCGCGAGGCCTTTGGGAAGGAATGGCTTGTAGCTGCTGGGAATGAGTTAGCATAGTTCTTCAATCAGTTCCGTCATAGAGGTCAATACCCACGTTGCATCAGCAAGAGCCGCTGCTCCAAGCAGGGCGACACCAAGAAGCTTCAAACCTGGCAACATGACGAATTCGCGTGCTGTTATTCCATCTCCATTTCACAAAGGCTCCATTGGAGTTTTATTCTCATCGATCGGCAGTTCTTAGGCTCGGTACGTTTCGGTTCGGAACCTAATCGAGGGGAAGAAGCCATCACGGAGTCACATCGTCGCTTGGCGCTATTCTTACCGTGGACTAAAAATGTTGGTCGAAGCTCAAGATCGTAATTTCGGTGGCTAATAGCCCGACGATTTTCGCTTCCCCGGATTCATAATGTACCGACCACTGAGAAGGCCCGATGTTACCCCGCGTTGTTGACTCTAGCGCGAGTCTCGTGGACGGGGTTACCCTACATCCGAGCTCTGGACTGTCCACTCGGGAATTCCGAGATGAGTGGTTGTCAGTTCAGGAAAAAGTTCTCAAGATATTGAAAGATCATTTTGGAATAGCAACTTCCATTATGATCTTTGTTAGTCTTTGTGTAAGGTAGAATAGATGGGCCCCATGGTGCATTCACAATTGTTGCCCTTTGTTGACGGCCTGAATATTCAATGAGCTAAATCATTGTAGGCACGCACAAAACCAGTCCAAAATTGTTGAAGACCCTAAATTAAGCGAAATTGCTCTGTTATAGAAACTGAATGATTTCTAGAACAGAGCAATTTCATTATTTGTATGTTCTGGACGAACAATTGTTGCTAAGAACAAAGTGGTGCTGCGCGGAACAACATGCTTATCGATACAAGTTGTTATCGATTGGAAATATCGCAGCCAATTAAAATCGAGATGACATCGCCTGTCGACCCACTTCTAGAAGCCAAAACAGCAAAAAAAGAACTCCCCGAAACCTGGATCGAACAAGTGACCTTTCGATGACATATAACAATTACAGTCGAACGCTCTTCCAGCTGAGCTATTCGGGGATTATCTCCGAGACGGAGGAATAGCTATTGCTTGTTGGGATGCCGATTTGCAATCAGTATATATGATGGCTACTAAAACCACATCGTCGCCGCGACAAGCAATTGCGCCTCAGTTCTGTCGCGCTTGTGGCATTTATGGATATCGTTGACATAAAGCGCGTGCCCGGGAATAAGGGTCTTCTGACTTTGATGTTTCGGCCTCAGCTTCCAAACGTCAATGCGACGGTGAAAGTGGTCTGACGAGAGGTGCACTGGCCATCAAACGACGCGATCCCGCAAAGTGGCAGCTGCCAGGCCCAGCTAGAAAGATCGCGCCCGTCACATCACTTCCAACAATTATCCTTGTTAAAAGCAGCAATAAAAAAAGGAAAGGTAATATTCTAGAACAATAAAATACTATTGTCAATAGCGCAAGGCGGATTAGAAAAAAAGCAAAACAGATATTGGTAGCTAGCAGCTACTGGTTTCGATCCAGTGACCTCCGGGTTATGAGCCCGGCGCGCTTCCACTGCGCCAAGCTGCTTTTGTCGCTTTACTTTGCCACTTGCGTTTACAATTTATGAAGCCTAGCCAGCTCGCGCCATGCTCTACCTCCGCACCATCTCCATCAATCGCTTACCACATTCGAGTCCACCCATTCATGAATTAATTCCCTGTTGAGCTGCGATTCCTTTTACTTTACATTTCTTTTCTTTTGGGCAGTCCAATATCATTCTCACTGGATATTGCCATAGCTTGAAGATTCACGCCGCAAAGACCATGCTACGTCTCGCTGATGCGTTCAAATTGCGGGCACATCGCCAAGAGCTATCAAGGTCGCAACCGATTGACATTGCGATCTATTTTCGCATCAACAGATCGATCTACACGACGCCGGCCAACAACTAAATCCTTCGGCCATCAATGGTTCATTCTCGGATGTCTCCTGTCTTTGAACCGGGTCGTTGGTTTAAACACTGACTCGTACCAAATCCCCAATGGGCCCCGGAATTGTTTTTGCGGAGGAGACGATAAAAATCAGGGGATTAGTGAACCCCTGCGCCTAAGACTTCGGCTCATGTCCTTCCCCCTTCTTCAACCACGTGGAGTCATGGAGTTTTTGTTATCTAACGGATGCATGTTTGCATCGCGGCGGCGCCGCGATTAATATTGACATCGGATGATGGCGGTTTCATTCCGTGGTGTTCGGACGTACGGAGCCGAGAGCTTCGAGAAGAACCACTTTTCCGCGCCCGCGGAATGACTGATGACACGAGATTCTTGATTCGAGAAGGTATTTACAACTACTGACACAAACCATGACCTGACCTTCGATATACCGATAATTAGGCGACCCGATAGGCCGCGACAAAGCTGGGGTATCGCTGTACAAAACTACAAAGCCAACCAATATCCAGTCGGATAAGGACTCAGCAAGTCAATGAGATTGTGCAATTTCAGCGACAAACAAGCTATTATCAAATAGACCCATCGAGTGACACATCCATTTATGGTCTCTCGTCTTTCTTTCCCCGGAGGTTCCACTCCATCCGCTAAACCGTTTTTCGCTTCCGCAAACGGCCGCCAGCTCTGGTGATCAACCGAGTCATGGAATGCGCCACAACAAAGCCATCCTGTTGGACGCCGGGGATGCTTTGTATCTTAGGGCCTACTTTAGGACTGGCACAGGAGGTCTACTAGTGCAAACTCTATTGATGAGCCAAAATGATGCGACGACCTTGATCCTCTTCCATGCAGGGTACAAACCTTTCAAGTAATAAAATTGACCTAACAGGATTGATATCCTTGCTGTCTCACATGCCATGCGAAGACGAGACATGTAAAGAAATATCTATCTTCATCTGGTCTTTCCAGCGACGCTGATCAAAAAATCTAGGCGTAGAAAGACGGCTCGAGACTGAGACACATACCAGCTAAAGTTGATGCATCGGGGATCAAACCATAGCTACCCGCTTCTGTATGACGTTAGTGGACGACACTCATATCACCTCAGAGACTCAGCCCACCCACATCAAGCGGCCAGAGCTAAATCCTGGATCTAGACTAAACGTTAACCCCTGTAAACGAAGGATCTAGCGGAAAAGCCATTCGTAGTGCAGTCCCTCCCTACCTCAGCAGAAGGTCCCGAGGAACCGGACATAAGATCAGCGCAGGTACGTTGTCGAAAGTCGATCTCTCTTCTTTTTGGTTTCTTCCATTTGTCCTGTCACATTTTTGGTCACCCCGCGGCGATAGCTGCATCGGTTAATTCGCCATGGATTACTTCGAGGTGTGCTGGTCCATCTTCAGCACCATCTGCCTGGTTAATGTCTTCTTTGGTATCCTGGTCTGCGAGATCACCACGTTCACTGTCTTGGCTGCTGTTCCAATCTTTTCTTCTGCTGCGGGTGCTATCGCGAACGGTCTTTGCTACTATGTATACTACAATGATCACCCTCTTGTCAATGAGGTGGTAGCCGCCGTCTTTGCCGACTTCTTCTGGCTGGTACGTTTACCTCAATTGGCATCGCGGGTGTGCTTACTTACACGCTCAATAGTTACAAGAAGGAAGTCTGTTGCTTTACAGTTATATCATCCTCGAACGAGTCCTCCGCCCGACCCAATGGCGCATCTTCAGTATCGTCTTTTGGACTCTGATGGGTTTAACCGCCATCTCCCGAGTCTTCATCGCCGTTTACCGCGCCAAATTCTTGATCGAAGGCGTGCACGAGTACGAAGTCATCATCAATTATCTACATATCGGATACTTCACATTCATGGCTATTTCAGAATGTCTTAGCGCCTATTTCCTTGTCGTCATTTTCGCTTCCGCTAAGAACTCGAGTATGAATGCGGCACTTAAAGTTGGTCTGTTGCGATATCTCACACGCAGTACCGAAATGCGTGTTGCCTTCTTGGCTTTAATTGGAGTCGTTCGAACTATCATCCACCCGTTCCAAACACCTGGACAAAAGGCTGTCAATATTGCCAGTCAGCTCGATCGGTTTCTCTACGCCCTATTTTGTCTCTACCCGATCGTCCTTTAGTATGTATTTTGCCCTTGGCTTCTTGATAAAGCTAACCTGGCCACTAGCTTCGATACCCTTGCTTCCAAACTACGATTCAACGAGGATCGATCCATCTATACCCACAGTGATCAGGCCGGCAACCCTACTCGCTACGGCATCAACACCCAAACAAGATGTTACACTACCACAAAATCCAACTATGCTTCTAAGATGTATGGTGGAAACGACCCTATCCAAGAGGGAAATAATTCACAAGAACAAATTGTTCAACCGGATGGATCAACCAGGTCAGGTGTTTCGGAGACGGAATTGGAGGATATGGATGTCGAAGGACTCGTCATCAGGAAGACCACCGAGGTCACTGTTTCATAATGCGGACTAGCCCAAGATACACGACTAAATACTCTGCGTATCACAATTAGATAATCACAAAGCAATTTACTATTACGAAGAATGCGATATCTACCAGAATTCTTCTATCGGGGCGGAGAATCCTTAACCCGTTGGGCAATCTCGGATAAGTCTAGCTCTATGACTGCCTAGAGTTGCTTCAACATCGTTCACGCTGGGTGCCTGTTCAGAGACACGAGACCGTATATCCTGGCCACCTTCCCTTCTGACCGACAGTCCTTTATACGAAACCCAGGTCATCCTGTTTCCATTTGTGCCTGTACACGATGAGTGCTCCTTCCTTCTACTGTCAGATATGCGGTGTAGACATGGCTATTGCACGCATCCGCACGCTCAACGAGCCGTCAAGTGCAGCGTGGAATATAGACGGTGCAAACTATGTTAGCTGGATGAAGTATCCTTTCAATGATGTTGCAGAGGACAGGGACTGCAAAAACTGTACGACTATAGATCGAACACCGGCTGATCCACAAGTTCTCGAGTGGGAAACCCTCCCTATCTGGCCGGAGGATGACGACTGTGATGACCCTGACTGGGTTCCTGATGATCAGTCATGCACGGATAGCGAACCACTCGAGTATGATTCGGGAGCTGAGGACGACTCTGATGACAGCTCATCTGAAACAGCAGAAGACGACGACGATACAAACGAGCTGTATTCTGTTTCAAATCTATGCAACCAACCACGGCCTGAGAGGCTTCCTCATGGGACGTGGTACAACAACAAGGTCTTCTACACAGGAGCACGCGAAGATCCTGTGCTTTGTGATTTCCCCGAACAAGATGGGCGTAAAATTCCGCGTGAGCACATCGCCTCACCATCATGCCAGAGTCTACGAGGCATCAACGGACATGTGCTGAGTGTGGAGCAAATGAAGAACTGCCGCAACCTGCGCCTCATAATCCCCAAGCGAGCTAACTGGGAACTCGGAGCTGAGGATGAACTGCTGGAGAAGGATAGCTTGTTCTTTCTTTCAGGAGAGACAAACGGTTCAAATGCCGCGCAGGGTAATCATTGGGCTGCGTGGCGGTCATTCTATCCTTCGAGACATGGAGTGGAGGAGTTGAGGACTGCCTGGGACTGTATCAATAATGGAGTCATAGTAAGTTTCCCGACATCGTGTTGGAGATCGAATTAACCTTGAGGCAGGACTCCGACGAAACATTCCCGATTGCCGTTCACTCTTATTGTCTTGACATATATGCAAAAACATCCTTTCGCAAATTAGGCCATGTCAACCTCGACGGACTTTGGCATTGGCGTGAAATAGAAGATAACCCGAATGGGTATGGGATCAGCCAGAGCAAGATCCCTGACTTGGTACCTGAGGTCTCTGGAGCCCGTGAAGTATGGTATTATCCGTGGCATCACTTCCCCGGGAATGAGTGGCTCGTTGCCAATCCAGTTGAGATTCCAGGAATTGGAAATGCTTTGGAGCTGTGCTTGAATCTGACAGTCGCCGAAGGATCTGCCCAAACTCACGCAAAGCTGCTAAATCTACCCCCCGAGATGATGGATCTGATCCTCGTATCACTCAAGCCCTCCGATCTGAACGCTGTCGCCAAGACCTGTCGAGCAATGTACCACCTTACTCAGCCTAAGTTCCAAGCACATGTGCTCAAGAAGATGAAGTGGTTGTGGGAATTATCAGAGGGGAACCAATACCCAGAATCGCCTTGTCAACCTGTGGCTTGGGATCCTATTTGCCCTCTGGGAATCCCACCACCAACCTTTCCAGTCGGCCTAGAAGACGAAGCATTCGAAACACGCCTCTGGGAAGAAATCATCGCAGAGTTCCCAGAGATGGAAGAAGTTGGTACAGCAGTCAGAGCTATCAACACCCTTCGTCGTAACGACATCGAAGTACCGTACCAAGACAAGCTGGCAGCTCTATCGCAAGCCTGGCATGACTTCCGCGTCGGTGTAGGAAAGTGGATGCGTGATTCCGCGACCTGTCCATCCCCGAGAGTCGATTGGGGACGAACGTGGGTACTGTTCAACCCGAGGACAAGTAGAATGCCCGGCATACGCAACCGCAAAAGAATATGGGATCGCTGTGAGAAGATTGTTGATTGCGTGAGACAGGCGCATAAACTTGGTCAGATTGAGAATAAGGCCGAAGAATTGGCTGCGAAGTTGGCGCATCCTCACCACCCTGGGTGGTACACTACTGAGACGGAAACGCAGTGGGATTGGGGCAATATCTAGGGCAAGGCTAAAGACTAACTGCAGCTTCCAACTCGCATGGAGCTGAGACAAGTGAATCAATAGACCAAACCTCAGTCTCCGGGTGCCAGAAGAACCAGCCCCTGATATTATAACGATGAGATAATTTAGTCACTTTATGTAAGTTTAGAGTAGCATTTAGTCTAGTTCATTCCAGTAGCCAAAGCTTTAGATGATAATCATTCTGTTACCTAGTACCGAGGCCGATGCGTTATATCATCTCACATTTTGTAACCGGGACGATGCTCAACATCCCATCCTTTAACAAGAGGCCTCTCAGTATCAGCAGCAGACATGCCCCATCTTCCCTCCCCAGATACCCCGCTCGCATCAGGCGTCCATGCCACAAAGTCGACAAAGTCATTTTCCTTAGACCCCCATGTCAGAATGCCATTACCCCAATCACCCTCACAACCTAGCCCTGTCCCGATACTCGTCTGTCCCATATACTGCAGCATACCGATCTCTTGATAGTTCTCCAACTTCTTCTCACTGATCGGTGCGAAGAGACGGATACCAAGCACGCCGTAGAAAGAGAACACTTCGAGGACGGCATTGAAGGTGTTGAGATCAAAGTCTGACTTTCGGGAGCAGCGGATCCATTTGATGTGGAAGTAATGCGGGTCTGAAGCAAGTCGGTCCTCAACAGGTGTTGACGTCTTGGTGGTCCAGGTGGTAGTATCTGTGAGACGGAAGACGAAATGGGGCTTCTGGTTGAACTCGTGGAGCGAGACTTGGAGGATGGATAAACTGTTGGGGGATGCTCGGTCCTCAGAGGGAATGAGTGCATGGAAGAATGGTCGGATGAGTGGCAGATTAGAAATGGTTTGAGGAACATGCTTCTGGGGGGTCTCAGAAATAGCGTTTGACTCGTATTCGTTCACGCTGACGACAAGGTCAGTCGGGTTGTCGAAGAGAGCGATAATCTGGTCCTTGCCAGTCTTTCGCATGTCGCCGACCTGTATCGTCAAGGTTTAGTAAATAGAACTTTAAAGTGCGAGCCATGGGGACTTGAAAACTTACAAGGACCGACTTGGATGACTGAGAAGATACTTGGATGGTGGCCTCATGTTTTGTGACAGCTGGTGCATCACCAGCCAGGTTAACAACGTTTAGTGCCATCTTCGTGGCTCCAGCTCCACCATCCTGAAATGAAGCCAAAAGAACCTGATCGGAGTTCCCAGACTTCAGAGTCTTGACATAGTTGTAGACTCCCTTGGTATCTGCCAGTGTCTGACCTGCCCTGGCCTTGCCATCTTTGGAGATGAGGTTGACCTCAACTGGACCGCTTGTGCTGAATTTGAGAAGCGCCAGATTGACATCAGCTTGACTCCTGAAGCTTCCCGCAAGGGCGCGTATGAGGTTCGGGTTTGTGGAGGCTTCCGTGATTGGGGAGTCTTTGAAGAGATTGGTAGATTTGAAAGCCCAAGATTTGTCAGTATCAAATTTGACCTGATCATTGCCAGACGAGTCTTTAACCTTCCACCCGGAAAGAGTGACGGCTTGTTTGCCTGCCTTCTGCTGGACCATAAGACGATAGACGACCAACCCATCCTTGTCGTGCCACTTGACACACTGAAGCGGCTGGATAGAGTCTTTGGTCTCGTAGCTGTCAAAGCTGACCATTCTGTTTCGCAGAGTGAAGGTATCCTTATCTTCCACGTTACCCTCTCGGTCATAAATCCCCACAACTACCGGGCCCCAAACGTTGACACAGGTCTGCAGACGTGCACCATCAGGAGCGAGATCCTGAATCTGAAGAAACCCTCCACTGGTCAACCCTTCAATCGGCTTAGCCAAAGGCGCTGAACCTTTGGTCCGGAATTCACTATCCCGGGCTGCATAGCATTCCTTGCTTGCCTCCACAGGTAGGCCTATGTTGCGAAGAGTGCCAGGCTTCCTGCCGAAGACGGAGTGGTCGTTGACGTTCGCGCGGATCGTCCAGGCGTTTTTGTCATCTTCTGAGTTGACTTGCCAGAGTGGGGCGGGGTTGTGAATGTCATAGCCGCCCCATTGCGTCTTCCACGTCGTCGAAGGACCTTTAGCGGCTGCCAACATTGGGGTAGGAAGTTGCTTCACGGCGTTGAAGTCTGCTGGGTTTTTGGTCGTCTGCCTCAGGAAAGCTTCGTATAATTCGTCGACTGATGCTTGTATGCAGTTCTTACTATGAATAGGTTAGCTCAAAGCTGACAGTTAATGGCAGGTGATCCTACATCCTAGCCCGGTTGACGATATCCCAAGACTCTTTGAACTGTTTATCGCCTTTTGGAAATTAGTTAATAGCCATCACAGCAACTCTGTACTAACTCACCATAGCATAGCCATTGCTGACCGAGCTGGTTCTGCACAAGAAGTCCAGTATCCGAATCGTTATCATGCATCTAGTGAGAGGTAAGTAGGTGAAGATGACCAGACGTGACTGAGATATATACGTAGTTTGCCTGGAAGTCCCAGATCGGAGTTTCCTTAGATATGATTGCGGAAGTGGCGGCAATGCTCTGCTCGTTGTAGCTATCGTTATGGATTTGACGTCTTGGGGTTCTAAGATGTCCCGAAGAAAACATATCGGTCAGGTAGTGAAGACAAAAGGCTACAGCAGTATTAATGTTGGGCCAAGCCAGCACAGAATCACTCAGATCTCATACCTTCATGCATGTACGCATCCTGCAAACCGTTTGCCTTCTCAGAATCGGAGGTTTTGGCACCTGCATTTCGGGCGAGATCCATAGCTACAGAGTGTCCGACCTTGTATGCCGCGAGTGCATCATCACCCTATGATATATTAGCACTCCCACGTATGGCCAGGCTGCAGTTGCTCACAAAGTGATCGGCGTTGATGAAAGATAGCCAAGCATACAAGCTTGACTTCGGATTGTTCCACCCAATAGTGGCCTTAATCCAAGCTGAATTCGTGGGGATGCCGCATCCATGATCATGGTATGCGTTAGCAATCGTATGCAAGTCCTTCGGACCATCCCCTTTCTCGATCTCTTTCTCGGCCTCCTCAGTACCTTTCTTCTCCAAGTCAATTAAGTCGCCAATTGTGACAAGGTTTCTATCAGTATCATCCTTGAGACTTTTGACAGCGCTTTTGAAACGCGCGACGGCCGCTTTCCAACCTTCTGGGTTATCCAAGCTGAGCGTCTCAGCGAAAAAGGCGCCGCAGACGGGCGTTCTGTTGTCGTCCATGTGCGAACTGTAGAAATCGCCTGCTAGTGCGATAATACGGCCAAAGGTAAGTTTTACCTCCTTCAGAGGGAAGAAGATTCCCCAGTTGCCATCGGAAGCCTTTACGCTCCAAGTCTCGTGGTCTGTGGCGGGTATCTCTACGCCGTGGATGTTTCGGAGCTTGACGCCGAAGACGACGGATTCGTGCTCGGCAGCTAAGAAGTCAGGTTAGATAGAACGACGAGTATGAGGATTGGTGGCCAGTACCTTCGAAGAACCGATCATCGTCCAGGCTATTGTCGACAAACTCATGGTCCTGGAGATTATCGATGGGCGCATTTTCAGCCGAGCCAGTGGACTTCTTGGCAGCCTCGTAGGTGTATGGCGGTTTGAATAGAGTAGAGAGTTGCTCTTGGGTCAATGCCGCAGCATTAGATAAAGCTTCCTGTGCCGCCATTTCCACGGTTCAGCCAGGCTGCAAAGGGAAAAGTGTTGTCGGATGAGCTGAGAGGGCCACAAGCATACAGGCTTTGTCCTGGTGGGATGTTCTCAGACTTATGTGAACAACAAGTGAACAGCGCTGTATTCTGGAAAATAGGTCTGGCTGCTCATCAGCACTTGTAGTTGAGACATGTGAACTGACTTTGTTCGTTCTGGGCCTTTGTACAGCGAAGTGGCTGGCTGAAATCTTACCGGTCAGCGCCCCCGCATCATGTTGACCAATCCGCCTCAACCTTTGTAGCCATTTCAATCACTGAGATTTAATTGAAATGCGCGGAACTTAATGGATCTCGTTCGAGATCACTTATGCAAGTCAGATTTTGGTTATCTACCTCGCTAAGGAATGTCTCCTCATGGAATGCACCGATATTAATTGCTAACGGCCAGTACAACGTGTCATAGAAGTCAGCTTGGCTTTTCAGCTTTGCAGCAGCACTCGATCTAGACCCAAACCTACCAGCATCTGACCACATGGACATGGGATTGCCGGAGTCGAGATTGGATCCTTACATTCGCCTTCTGAGACATCGGACCATTTCTCCGCATGTCGAAACCGACCCAGTCGTGAGGACTGTTGAGTCACCAAAGACCGCATGTTCGTATCGTCAATAGTGTTCTTCTCTTTGCCTCCCCTGTTTTAACTTTATACAGAGCTATCTCCCACCTCTGTTCCGCAACGTTTTTCGCGCCGTATCCCAACCTGCATCCATTTCTTGCAAGATGGAGGAAGCCAAAGCCGAAGTCCGCCGCCTCGTCGACGCAAAATTTCCAGAAGGCGTTACAAAAGTCGACATCAACTCTTCAGACTACTCATCTGACGAAGAAAACATCAGTGATGCACCGGGAAGCTTCGACGTCTTTATTGCTTTTGGGGGTGCCGGTATCAGCAAGAATGCCAAGCGAAACTGGAGTCCGGCCAATGGTTTCCACTATGTGCTGGAAGACTATCCTGCTCCTGCCATGTCTATTGGAGACACGACCTGGGACGAGGAACGCCGAAACAAAGAGAGCGCGAAGATCAACGAGAGCGGGACAGGTGTGGAGTGCGTTGTGTTGGAGCTTAAGAGCGACGTCAAGAATGAGAGACAGCCTACGAACTACGTACATTGCCTGCCCGGAAATGAGAAAGGAATTGAAGCTAACCTACGTTTGCGCGACAGAGAGTTAACGTCAACTTTGGATCGAGTCCACAGAACCAGGTCTCTCTGACCGTCGACAGTGGTTCAAGCATCCTTTGGGCCCAGAGCCGCATCCAACTCAAACAGGAAGTCCCACCCGGTCGCTCAGTCGTGGACCTCACTATCGAAGACGCCGCACGATTTCAAGAAGGATCCAAAGCATATGAGATTCTATATGGAAATGGAAAGAAAGTCGCATTCTCCTTGTTCGAGGCTACAGTCGGAATTGGCGGATTGAAGACTTCGCAGGTCTTTGGAGCTGCTAAAATCGCTCCCCAGGAAAATCTTCTACCGCTGGGGATTCTGGGTCTCGGCTTTTCGGCGGAGAACTCACCTATACCATTTCACAGAACCTTGGTAGTCCATTTGATGGAAAGTGGCATGATCAAAAGAGCTTCTTTTGCAATGATTGGACCTCGTTCCGAGCCTTTTGGGACGGTGAAACCGGATGGTGAGAAGACACGAGACCGAGGGTGGCTAGTGATTGGCAATTTACCTGACGCATATCACAACGGGATAGCCTGGTGTCCCGCGCTAGCAGAACAGTACAGAGCTTGGGTAATACGCCTCAACAAGGTCACCGTTAACGGCGTGGTCATTTGCGAAAACCAATTGGCCCTTGTCGATACAGGTAGTTCATACCTCACGACGACTGAGGACTACTGTCAGGGTATAGCAAAGGCTATCCAAGGCAAAGCAAATAGCGGAATTGTGACCTACCCCAGCGGTGGACTAAGCGAGTTCTCGTTCACCTTTGGAGACAAGGCGAGTGAAGCTACGTATAGGCTCAACAAGGAAGACCTATCCTTGGGCCCGGCCCCTGGCTCAGACTCTCTGAGAAGCCCTGTCACGTATATGAAATTTGGAAGCAAGAAGTATACCTGGATCCTGGGTGGAATATTCATTGATAATATGGTCACCGTCTTCGACTACACAGGGGAGAAGCGAATCGGCTTTGCGACACGATCTGAACTTGACCCTGTCGTGACAAAGATATAACCTCATAGTAGTTCGAGTAGGCTTTGAGGTCACATATATAGACAATTCCAAGTCTGAAAGCTACTCTAGAAATTCAAAATGTCTTTTTCATATTGCAAAGTCCACGTTAACAGAGTCGCATCGTGCTCCGGACGATGGTAGCCATAACCGACCGTGGGATAGCTCCTGCCAGCAAAGGGCAAGGCCAAGTTCAGAGACATTCTAACAAGATGCTACTTGATCAAAGGTCATCGACATAAACGAGCCACACAGTTATGGCCTGTCCCCTAACACTGTTACCGCACCAAGTAATGCTATGATAACTAGAGATCTGGTTAACCTTTGTGAATTTCGTAGAGGGGTTTGATGCGTTCAATGACAAGAAGGCGTGTTTTCTTCTTCTCTACGACTTTGGTCAATTTGAAGCGAGATATAGAGACACGCAAGAAAAAGAAGAAGAAGAAAAAAGAAAGTACTGACCTCCCGCAGCAGTGATTATATACGATGAAACTGTCCAAGCCGTCTGGACCACATCGGTATATGAGTCATTCAAGTTCTGAGCAGCCCCGAACATAAGCCAGAAACCAACTACCAGACTCAAAATGACTGGAATAGTTGTGTATATCACTAGCTTAACGACAGACCATCTCAAGATCAGTCGCAGGGCATACTTTCCATCTTGTGGACTTTTGCTAGAGGCGTTCAGATATTTGTGCACCCATTCCTTCCAGCGGTCGCCCCCATCCAAAGTATTCGATGAGTAGGCTCTGAAAAGCTCGTGCAGGGTTGCTGATGATTGATCGTCGAGATCAACAGCCACGTGGTAGTCACCGAACTGCTCACACTTATAGAGCCCGAAGCCTCCAATTGCTTTAAGCGAGAAGAAGCGAATATAAAATGGCCGTAGGTCCTTGGTTGCCTGCCGAATGGCCTTGAATAATCCATCACGATCCGGAACAGTCTCCAGTTGTTCTCGAACGCCCCCGGTTTCTGAGTTCAGTAAACCAACAACGACATAGTTTGTCGGGGGTGGAGGCGTAGGTATCGGAGAAGGGTTACGCCGCTGCCATTCTCGTTCGCGTCGGCCGTTCCCACAACTGAAACAAGAAACTGAGCAGCAGAGGGGATCGTAGCGACGAAGGGACTTTCGAAACCTGCTATCTCTTGTCTCATGGAGAAGTCGGGACCGGACACATTTAGCACCCTTGATCCAGTATCTTCCAGATCTGTTGAAAAGCCTCCAAACAAAAACTGTTGCTGAGCTTGGCTGGTGAGCTGCTCCAGGCGCTAGCGCGGGTGGTGGGAGCGAGACAATCTCTATCATGGGGCTTGACGGCCTGGGCCCCTCAATAACAAGGTCCGAGGGTGGACGCTCGAGACTGGGGGAAGAACATGAGTTCTCGGTCATTTCGGTGGTAATTTATCTTGGAAGGGGGATAGACCAAATGATTACGGTTTAAAGACAGACTTCATTTTCTGTAATCTTGTAGTTTTTAAAGGTAACGAACTAGCTGCAGTAGTGGATGCCCAAGTGTAGCGGTCGACGAAAGGCGTATAGTTATGGGTCCAAATTGTTATCTATTGCCAGGTTCTTGACTCTTTGTTGGAACCTGATTGTCAGTCCACTCAAAAAGAACTACCGTATTGGATACTTAGTGTCGTTGCGGGTCGTCTCTCTTCTTTCAGCTTATCACTCTCGGCCCTGTCAGGCAATACAAGCCTTGAAATCAACCTTGTCGGCTCCCCTCAATTCTGCTGCATGTCTCAGTATTTCGGCCTGAGCGGCGCTTAATGACAGTTGCGATTGGTAGTCTAGGGTCCTTGCTCCAGGTAAATACAGACTTTCTGTCTGTTGACTTTCTTTTTTCCCAAGGGATTATTTCCACTTCAGCTTAACAAGGATCATTTAGAGAATTCTGCTTATGACCCTGCACTTTATGTGCCCTGACTGGTGGAAAGACGTTGCTTTCTGGTCAGGATGATATCTGTCAAATATCTCCGACATAAAGCTAAACTTTGAAAGTCTTATCACCATTTTCTATTTTTCTTTCTCTAGTCCAACAATTTTCTTATCACACAGTAGTGCATATACACTGTGTTCTTACTTCTAGCCACTCGTTACTCAGAACCATCTCTCACGCAAACCTCTGACTCCTCTGTACCAGTTACCAGTTCGTTCAAGATGATAGCAGATAGAATTATATATATAAGAAGGATAAAATAGACATCACTGGTATTGTAGCGTTGACAACCCTTTTACCTCTATATTAAAATAGGTCATGACTGCTGAGTAGTAGTCATGTGACTGTACTACCAATCTAAGCTAGAGTCGTAGGGTGGAACTCTTCCCCGGTGGCACGTCCACTTTTCAAGGACCATCAACCAACAACGCCATGGTAGATTCCAATAAGCGTGCAGGCGGTCAATACGCTCGGAGACGCGCCGTGCAAGCTTGCTTGGTATGCAGAGCAAGGCAAGTTTTCTCTCTTTTCTCATAGACGCACCGACGGAACCAGTTGACTAACAGTCCTACAGAAAGTCGAGATGCGATAGCCAGCGACCGCGGTGCGGTTTCTGCGTGAAAACTAACTCAGAATGTACATATGCCGACATGGAGACAACGAGGTAGGCGTTAACCACTGGTACCTTCACATGTACTAACACCATCAGCTTGGACAAAGCGTCTCTGTTGATACTGGAAAGAATTCAAACAATGGAAGACAACTTGCTCCAGCGGATGGAGAACGCGAGGGACTTCCAGGAATCGGCGCCTGTGGCCGGTAAGGTAACTACGACTGTTACTCGAACAAAGACGAATTCTTTGTGGCCGAACGGCGACGTTATCATGTCTTGGGACGTGATGAAGGAAGCTGTAGCCAGATGCGGTCAGCACCGACACTGGCAACTATATCGACATGAGCTGACACCTGAGAATGACTCCGCCGCTGTGACACCAGGCCTCAGTCCATCGATCAAGGCAGAGTTTGTGTCATCAGACATTGAACCGGGCGCCTCATGCTCCGAACCTGCTATTTCAGATGAGGTTGCACTCAGTGCCTCCGTGCCAGGATCACCAAGCGTGACAGCGTCTCTGATTCGGAACTACGTGGCCAACATACACAGCAAGTCTCCTATTTTGGACCTCGAGTATCTCAAGAAACTAGAGAAACACCTTTTGGAAAACAACCATCTTCCACTGTGGCCGGTTCATAAGGAATTACCAGCAAGACTCCAACCTTCGGACATGGCTATTCTTTTGCTCGTGCTTGCGTTGGGTAAGATTTCGCCCAAGGTCTGTTCACAGAACAAGCCTTACAACCAGTCATACTACATCACACTGGCACTTCCTTGGTTGGGAGTCACGGCGTTTGGGGATGCGCCGCCGATGAAGGACTTGCAGGCGCAGCTGTTGCTGGCTAGCTACTACATGTGGATCTTGAAGCCTTGGAGAGCCTGGTCCTACGCGGAAACAGCTGCTGCAAAGGCTGAGACAGTTTTACTGAGGTAAGTATGTTCGAGCAACAGACCTTTCTAAAACTCACCTTCGCCGAACAGATATCCCGGCATCCTGGAACAGAAACTCAGCCACCGAGTACTCTGGGCCGTCGCCAAGATGCAACTTGAACTCACCGAAGAGATTTATCCACATCTTGGACTTATGAAGCCAGGGAGACTTGGACGGTTGATTCAGAGCACGCCCATTCCACCTCCGCCACCTCAGCCTTTTGAATGGCCCACTATCGGTCCTCAGCTTGATACGGATACATGGTACTACTACTTGGCCGAGACATCAAGTCGGCGATTGGTAGAGCGGATCAAGGCTGAACTCTACAATAGTAGGTGCTACGCACTGTAGTGAGATAGCTGGCTAACGAGAACGAACAGATGAGAACGATGCCTTAGGTGCTGGTTCGAGTATTACTGCAACCTATCGACTGGCTTGCGAGTTTGAGCGTCAGATAAATGAGTGGTAAGGTCCCTGAAAGTTGTTAAACCGACACGGCAAAGAGTCCTCTAACACACACGCAACAGGATGAGTTCCCTCCCAGAAGACCTCCGAGCCGCTTCGCAGGTGGTTGAAAGCTCTCTATCGACAGCCGCCGATCTAGAGCAAGCCACCAAACAGAAAATGCGCAAAGTCCTTGCTGACAGGCAAGGGCAACTATTCATGCTTGTTTTCCGGCCATTCTTAGCTGCTCTCGCAAACGACAACTACCAGCCTGGTGAGTCAGTGAATGTCAACGAGTCCATGTTGAAGGGTGCAGCAAAGCATGTTCACTACGCCATGAAGTTTCTGGCCCAGCAATATTCACAGCCCACCAGACACTATGGAGCCTGGCTGTTGGCGAGGAACATTTGGTCAGCAGCTTTGTCGCTGATTGCGGCGTGTCACATCCCAGCTGTTGTTAGCCGTATGGATCTGGGGGAGATGGGAAGCCCGAACACTGATAGTGTCATGTTGGACAGCCCCATGTCGCATGGGTCCTTCGCGGCTGGTGTTTACGGAGGCCCGTTCTGTCAGAAGGCTTTGGAGGCTTGTCAAGAGGCTCATCGACTATTGCGATTTTGGGATGGTGAAAGCCCAAGTCTTTCGTTTTGCTCGGATCAATTGTGGGCATTGATTGTTGATACACAGTGGCATATCAAGGCATATTAATACGTTCGCGCAATGGTCATGACTGTACTGCAGATAGTTCCTGGATTTTGAGGCGCCGCGACGCAATTATATTTATGTCCTGTATAATGCACCTATTGCTCATATACTACCTTATTGGCAATACCGCCGATACCGTCGATCTCTACCTTTGTAATATCACCCTCCTTCATCTCGATCTGTGGCCTCTTGCCAAATCCAACACCGGCTGGTGTTCCGGTAAAGATGAACGTTCCTGATCGACTATTAGAGGCTGTCGAAGGACATAAGCAGGTGTTGTTCCACCCACCAGGAAGAAGAGTCATGCCCTGACTCAAGAACGATACAATCTCAGCTACTGAAAAAACCATGTTGTTGGTGTTACCGTCTTGTAGGCGAGAATCATTGAGCGTGCCGCGGATTCCGAGACCAACCGCAGATCCTAGGATATCCTTTGACACGATGGCTGGTCCAATGGGGGCTGAGGAGTCGAAGCATTTCGAGTAGCACCATTGTCCTCCAGCTAGATGAGGCTCCAGTTGCCATGTTCGGTTGGAAATATCGTTTCCAGCCTGGAAGCGTTAGAACTTCGTCTTCGACGATTTCTAATCCAATGTCTTACTGTGTACCCAAAAACATAGTCCAGCGCGTCATCTTTGGAGACCCGTGAGGCCTTCTTACCAATCACAATGACCTGGTGAAGTTAGACGTAGATCCGGTCAAGTAGGAAGGGTCGCCTTACCAATTCCGATTCGTAGTCTAGTCTGCCCTTTTCCCATGACGTACGTGGAAGGACGAGGTCGTCATAGGGGCCAGTAAGAGCTGTCACCGGCTTGAAGCTTCAGCCAATTGCTTATCAGTACTGTGATATGGCTTCGGACCCGTGGAAAAAGTGAGCACTTACAAGACGACGGGGACTTTGGGAATTGGCATCTTGGCTTCCTCGGCATGATCTGTGTAATTGAGACCAACGCAGACAACCGAGCGCGCATGGTCAATATCAACGGGACATAGAAGTTTCTCAATGTCGTGCTCGTGGCTGTCTACTTCAGTGTCGGGGGAGAAGGGATTGCCTGATCTGAGGGCTTTTGCTTTTTTCAATGTTTCGTTGGCGGCACCGTAATATGTTGAGCCATCGTCCTTGGAGACGAAACGGACTAGACGTTGGATGGCCATTTTTGCAATTGGACTGGTGTGGAAGAGTCGGCGTTGAAGAATACCTGGAAGCATGACGACTCGTAGATGAAAGAGCTATAAGGACTCTATCTTATAGATGGTTGTTTGCTAGGGATTCCGCGATCGGAGACAGCATGATGGTATGGAATGGACATGAGTCTAGGGTGAGTTGACTGAGGTGGGGTAGGTGGTCGGCAAATCCGAGTCGGAAAAGTTCAGGTAAGTTACAAGGTATCGGCTCAAAGACCGAGATGCCCCGACATGTACGCTAAGCCCAAATTAGTGCAACATGGTTCGCGTGTTCCTCTGGCGATCAACTGTTCTCAATGGATGCCATGGCAAGTTCCAGGACGTAAGAACTGCGGTATATAACTAACCATGGCCTCAACACATTGTTCCCAGATTTCAAGGCGACCGCCCTAAAGATTGTCACCATGGCCACTTTGCAACACATCAAAGCTGTGCTAGAACGCACTACATCCGAGCGCCCATGGCTGATCGCTACAACCTCTGGCGCTACAGCGTTAGTGGCCTTCGCAGCATGGTGCATCAAAGACTACCATGACTATCTCGCCCTCGGCCTTGGAGGTCCCCCATACAACGTCAGAGGATGGGCTTGGATCACATTTGGTATCCGACCTTTTGCTCTTAGCAAGTCTGGCGCAACTTATGTCGCCGATTACCCTACGCAAGGAAGCCATGCTTCAATCCAGAACCTCCCTCGCCGACAGGGAGATAGAGCCGTTCTGGGAGGCATCGCGCCACACAGACAACTTTCTCAGCATGCGCCTGGGCGTATGAGAACTGTAAGTAGTGGTTAATTCGTTCCGTTTAGACGCCCGATTGATGTTTGCTCGATCAGTACATAACGAACTTGTTCAACAACGCCGCGCGACAACACCCTTCCATCCTCGAAATCAAGAAATCCCTATACGAGCGCCACCACGACGCCCTTTTCGTTGCACACAAGCTCCTCGAATCGCAATCCGACAATATACCCAACACTGCTATTATTGCCCGAGGCGAGCTCGGCCATGCTCATCCCGACCTCTCGGTCCATCTGTACCTGGCTCCCGCAGATGCACGCGTCATCATCGAGAAGGGCTGGGCGGAGAGACACAGGCTCTCGGTCCCGGAGAGTAGCTGGGTGAAGAACAAATACGCTATTGCTAGCACGTATCTGATGATCTATGGACCTCGTGATGAGAAGGAGATGGAGATCCTACGAGTAATTCTGGAGAACAGTATCCGGTTCATGGCTGGGCATGAGGATGTCGAGAAGGTTGAGTGGAAAGAAGCGATTTAGACAGTGTTAATTGAGAACATTATTTGGAGGCACAAGTCAATCACTTACTGTCATGTACTTTATCTTTTGATCTTTCGTGGCGTGCAATAAACAATGAACAGCATGACGTAGCACAGTAATATTGTTCAATACTGTAGTGGTCAATTGTGATCGGTGTTCAGGAATAACATCGCCAGAAAGTAGCAATCTAGACTTATTCGCGTTTACCAAGACCTATAAGATATATCTAAGCCACAGTCAAAGCTTCGCTAAAGTTTACAATAATATCCTCAATATTCCTCCAATCTCCAACACCTCGCGGTCCCGCGACGCGGACCTTATACGAGCCAGCGTCGACACGCCAAAGATGGCTTTTCACGTCCCAGTAGGCAAAGTCCCGAGGCCTCAGGGTAAATTCCAGGTCTTGTGAGGTGCCAGGCTCGAGACCATTCGTCTTTGCAAATGTTCGCAGCTCAACATTGGGCCTTGTGGTAGTCGGGTCTAACGCCTCGACGAAGAGCAGCACACTATCGCTTGCCGTCCTACTTCCGGTGTTTTGAACGCTCAAGAAAATCTTCTCTTCCCTGTTCGATTTGGTATGGGCTTTGAGAGAACAACTGAATGTCGTATACGAGAGACCATGACCGAAGGCAAAGCTTGGTCGGTACGATTGAAGCGACTCTTGTCGATAGCCAACAAAGACTCCTTCGCGATACTGGATCTTCTTGTCGGCAGTCATCAAGGTCTCTACATGACCGGCAGGGTAATCGTGGACACTGTTCCAGAATGTGGTGGGCAGTCTACCAGATGGTGAAGCATCTCCAGTAAGTAGTCTGGCTAATGCATTGCCGAACTCCATACCAGGGAACCACGCATAGATGACAGCGTCAACGCGATCAATCCAGCCGCTCATGTCGATGGGAGATCCGGCATTGACAACCACGATTGTTCGGCCCTGGCATGCTTCAGCTACACGAAGGATGAGTGCGTCTTGCCGACGAGGGAGTTGCATGCTGACGCGGTCGAAACCCTCGGACTCCCATTCTGTACCAGTGCCGACCACGACCACGGCGGTATCAACGGTCTTCGCCACGGCCACCGCGTCAATCAATGCCCTATCGTCGTCCTGGACGGGTGATAAGCCGAGTCGGCACCCTTGAATGAAGAACTCGCGGTTCACGTTCTGAGCTTTGTGCTTTGACGACCAACTGATCACCTCGAAACTGTATCGCTGACCGCCCTGCAGCTGCAATGATTGCTCTCTCGGCATTTCGAGCTTCGAGCGATCGAAAAGGAAGTCCTCCGTAGAGACATCAAGTCCTCTCTCAACTTCGAGAACCACCTGAGCATTAACAAGACACTTGGCGTTTCCAGGACCACAGAGGCTAATGGCGAAAGACCCAGTTTGTTGAGGAGTGAAGTCAAACTTCATGGACGTGCAGAAATCGGACTTGTCCAGCAATCCATCAGGAGCATGCTCAACCAACATGTACAAGGTATCATCAAGCGACTGTGAGAAGAAACGTGTGTCATTTGCAACACGATCTCCGTTGTACCACTCGAGGGTTATCTGGCCGAGTCGAAGCCCGGATTTGTTTGGTAGGGGGACGAGGCGGTCAATCGCAACACCCGGGCCTTGAACGGAAGCAGGGTAGGTCTTGTGGATAGCATCCCATGGCGTTGAAGAGTATGGCACCTTCAAGCTAACCGAGCCTCCACCGAACAAGGCAGGCTCTGTTGCATGACGACCGAAAACAGCAAGCTTAGTTTCTCGATCAATCATTGGTAGAGCATCCCGCTCGTTCTTCAGCAACACCATACTCGACTCAGCAGCGCGTTGAACGAGGCTCCTTGACTTCAGATCGTGCGCATATTCCTTCTCTTCGGGCTTCAACGGTGGTGGCGAACCAGGCTCTCCAACCCGACCAGTCTTTCTAAGAAGATCAAGGACCCTAGCACTCGAGTCGGTGATATGATGCTTCTCCAAGTCATCACGCTTGACACAGCCAAGAAGCTTCTCCTGATCGCGAAACTTGGTGGGTCCGGGCATCTCGAGGTCAAGACCAGCCGAGAAGGCGTCGATTGTGCTGTAGGTTCCGAACCAGTCGGATATGACAGCGCCATTATAACTCCATTCGTCGCGAAGGATGGAGAGTAGTTGTTTCGATTCGGAACAGAAGGACCCGTTTACGGAGTTGTAACTTGAAACATGGTTTGTTAGCGGTCGCGTTTTTAGCTTGTCGGAATACTACTTACGCGGTCATGATGCACCATGGATCTGCTTGTTCGACAACGATCCGAAAGGGCTCGAGATAGATCTCTCTCAAAGCGCGCTCGTCAATAACGCTGTCGCTCCATCTTCGTCCATTCTCTGCCTCGTTGGCGAGAAAGTGCTTAGGGCTTGTCGCGATACCCTGTGCTTGTAAACCCTTCACAAAAGAGGCGGCGATCAGGCCACTAAGTAGTGGATCTTCGCTGAACGACTCGAAGTTTCGTCCACCTACGCACGCAGTTAGTTGAAGTTACCCCAGCTGGGTAGTGAGGTACTCACATAGGGGATAGCGATGGATGTTCATGGTAGGAGCCAATAAACCATGAACGCCTTTGCGCTTGCATTCCCTGGCGAGTAGAGCAGCCAGCTGAGACGCGAGTTCCACGTCGAACGAAGCTCCCAATGCTGTCGCGCAAGGGATAGCAGTTGAAGGCGCTCCATTGATCCAGTCTTCTCCACGAACGCCGTTGGGACCATCAGAGAACTTTAGTGATCCAAGGCCGAGAGCTTCATTCGGACGAGTGCACCAGAAGTCTTGACCAGCAAGAAGACTTAGTGAGTCTTCCAACGAGATCTGTCTGTCGTCCCTGTCGATAGACCCCATGTTGTTTGTGTTTGTGGTTGAGATGGGAAAACTGAAAAAACTAACCGCTTGTTCAGATCGAGAAGAGGAGAATAGGAGTCATGATATGCCATCAGCGACGAGACATGGGGCCATGAAAATATCCTGCTATGATACGGGGAACCGATATTGCGTCCGGGGCAGTTCGGGGTCACTTCCTGGTAAGAGACCAAGCTAAGATCATGGAAACAAGGGCCAGGACCACGGTCTAGGCCAATAGTCTCCTGTCGGGGCATCTCGGCTGTGGCACCGATGGTGTTGGGTCTGAACTCAGAGTCTCTGATTGGCCGGGGCATTTCGGCGCTGATACCGACATCATGAACCCGCCTAAGTCCTTGCCATGATTAGCGTCCCTCATCAAAGTTGCCATGTCCTGCCCTTGGATAGAGTTTTGCGGAGAGAAGTCAGCCATTGGCTTCCCCAGATGGGGTAACACGGGCACGATCCAGATTTTTGGAACGCGTCGGCATCTCCAGCTTTTCTCAAGTCAAGTGACGACGATTCCACGATCAATGCGTTTTCCCTACCCGTTCAAATCATGATAAATTGTCCAGGACCCCGGAGACAATTCAATTCATCAGGGACTCCTCACATCCAACATCCAAGCAACAACAAAGATCAGCCATCATGACTGCTGCACCAGCTTCGACGTCGCTCTTCAAGAACCCCAGCCTCTTGAGGCTGTATCTTCTTCTCGTTCCTGGCTCTTTGATCGTCAGTGCAGCGATGGGATATGATTCCAGTCTCATGAACGGCATTCAGGGAGTTGATCGATGGCAGAACTGTCAGTAACTTCGCAATCCCACCAATTGACCTTACTGACCTGTGACATTCGCAGACTTCAATCACCCTACGGGATCTCTCCTTGGCATCATGAACGCCATTCTTCCCCTTGGCGCCGTTTTCGGAACCATTCCCGCTGCATGGATCTCAGATCACTATGGCAGACGCTGGGCGATGGCTGTGGGTGACATCATCGTCATCCTCTCCACTGTCATTCAGACTGCTAGCATCAACAGTCAGTTTAATGAAACATGGACGATATGACGAATCACGGCTAACTCACGAGTAGCGGCTATGTATATGGCTTCGCGATTCCTCATCGGCCTCGGTATCACAATTGCCTCGAGTTCCGCCCCTATGCTCGCCGCCGAGCTCGCTCATCCCGCATCGCGCACGACCCTCACATCGATGTACAACACACTCTGGTACTTAGGAGTAAGTCCATAGCCGGCTATAAAATCTGGAATAAATGCTGACCGTCTTGAACAGTCCATCATTGCTGCGTGGACAACATACGGAACCTATCGCATCAATTCCGAATGGTCTTGGAGGCTTCCCACAGCCCTCCAAGCTCTACCCGCCATCATCAACCTTGTCGGTCTCTTCTTCCTACCCGAAAGCCCTCGATGGCTAGTTGGCCAGGACCGTCATGAGGAAGCGCGCTCTATCCTCATCAAGTACCATGCCGGCGGCGATGAGAGCTCTGAGTTTGTCGCGGTCGAGTTTGAGGAGATTCGAGCTGCCCTTCAGCTTGAGATGGCTGGAACACGCTCTTGGAAGGAACTTGTTCAGACAAAGGCCAACAGACATCGCACATTCCTTGTTCTTTGCTGTGCCTTCTTCCCTCAGTGGTCAGGAAACGGCCTGGTGGTAAGTCCCTTTACTGATGATGTCTGACCCATGCTTACAAGTGTCTAGTCTTACTACATCGCCCCAGTCCTTCGATCCATCGGCATCAACTCCCAGGAAGACATCACTCTCATCAATGGTATCCTTCAGATCTGGAACATGATCGTCGCAATGACCGGTGCCAACCTCGTCAACCGCGTCGGACGCCGGCCTCTTTTCGTTGTCGCTACCGCATGCATGATGGCCGGCATGATTGCATGGACTATCACTGGCAGTGTGTTTGCACGAACCAAGTCAGAGGCTACTGGCGCCGGTATTCTCACCTGTGTCATTTTCTTCGCCTCTTCTTACAACATCTGCTGGAACCCCTTAGCTGTCGCGTACCCAGTTGAGATCCTGCCTTTCAACATCCGCGCCAAGGGCATTGCTCTTCTCATGGGATCTATCAAGGGAGCCAGTTTCTTCAACCAGTTTGTCAACCCAATCGGACTCCAGAATCTGGGATGGAAGTACTACATTGTTTACTGTGTGTGGCTCGGCATTGTTCTTCTCACCGTATTCTTCATGTTCCCCGAAACCAAGGTATGTTCTCCCGCTTCTCTGCTTACAAGTACCTTTCGTCTAATTGTTCTTAGAACCGGTCCCTCGAGGAGATTTCTGAGGTGTTTGAGAAGTACTCGGATACCCATTCTGATAAAGCTGTCGAGGCTACCGACATCGAATGTATCGAAGATCAGAAGGCCCGCAAGGCGTAAACACGAATTACAATTGGAATATTGCTTTCCAGTTGTCAAGACGGCCGTGCACACTTTGTGATAATAGGAGTTATCTGATGGAGCAGCTGGGTAACAGAAGGATTGTCCTCTAAGGTTTACGTTACCAAAATAAAATAGCCTAAGATCAGGTCTAAATCAGCACACGATACCTAAGCTATTTCGTCCGTTATGCATTTGGCTGCCATTTCTTCCAACACCCTGAGCCGGGGGTTCAATAGTGATACGGTGTTCTGCAAACTGGTTTCCGACTTTCCCAGTCGTTCCACTGGATACACAAAAGAATCATCAAATCAAGTCCCTTGTTAGAGACCAGTTATCTGACTCTTGACTTTGGAGCAAGTTCAAGTAGGTGCCGACTAATCTGATCCATATAAAACGTGCCACGCTATAATAGTCAGGATAACAGGCAAACCAATAATCATGAGCCACCGAATGCCAGCTTCCTTTAGTATTTGAAGTTCCAATCCCTTCACAGCATCAGCATCATTGACCCTTGGAAACGATGTATCGGGCGTAGGCAGTTTCAGTGCGTTGCCCAAAGGATCCCAACCCTGGCTCAATTCCATCATGTGGAATTTATCCGGCGGAGTAACCTTTCTGACGTATTCGTTGTGTTCATCGAGTCGCGCTGGTTAATCAGCAATAATCCTTCTTCTAACAAAATGAGCTTACCTGATGTCATTGGGCCAAACTTCTCATTTTGCCTAAAGGCCGTCAGTGATGTAGCAATTGCGACAATTTGGCGCTCTTACTGTTCGAGAAACTGAGTTACGAGCTTCGGATACCATCTCTTTCCGGGAACGGGCATCAGGAAGATGTTGAGAAACCCAGCCCCAGCCATTTTGGACACAGCTTCCCAGCTGGCCCACCACTTTTCTCTGTCGCGTGTGACGCAAATGACCTCTGCATCAGGATAGATCTCAAGAAGCTCTTCAACAAAACAATTACCAGGCGCGTCCGTGATAGCGACAAAGCCAGCTGTCACCGTTTTCAGAAGCTTAAGTAGTTTGGGTCGATCGTGGCGGGCTTCGAAGACTTCCACCCAGAGCTTGACATAGGCTCTTATCGTCAGTTGCTATTGAAGGTGATAGGGATAGAGCCTTACCGTCTTCTCTGCCAAGGAGCTGGGATCCGCCATGCATTACTGGTCCCTCTAGTAGCTTTTCTAAGGCAATAGCCATAGACAGTGTTCCTGTCCTGGAATAGCCTGCGCCGATGACCTTGAGCGACCGGCTGCGGTCAATGGGTACAGATACAGTACCTCCCATTTTGAAAAATACTGGTTGGTATCCCTAAGGTTTGTAGATTAAGTCAAAGCTCTGTGGTTCAGTAGAGGGCATCGGATATTTATATGATAAGCCTATTTATGGTGGCTTAGTGCTTACTCACAGCGGCACATATGTCCGTTTTGGCACATCGTCACAGCGGGCTAGTTATGGTAGTCTTGGCGCGCGGCGTAGACTGATGCATGGAAACATGTGATTCTGCGTGATTGTTCCTGTCTTTCCGTGATTAACCTGGAAAGACACTTGAGAACGGAGAATGAAGATGGTGGTTAAGTGACAACAGGGCGGCCTTCTTTATCACACCTGTCAAGATGTCAGTGACGCTACTCGGGGTCTGCTTGTGACACATCTGGGGACGCACTGTCATACATTGCCTATAAAAAGCAGCAGCTTTCGGTCAAACGTTAACGGTAAGTCTACTAACAAACACTCCTTAACAACCAGAACATAGGCAAAATGTGCTTCATGAGCATAACAGAGATCTTCTGTCCGGTATGCGAGGAGGTATACCACGAGATGGAGCTGCCCGAAACTTGTCGATTCCTTCCAAGGGGACTAACATGGGATCAATGTAGCTTGAACCCGGAGATACTAAGATTCAGCAACCCTGGACTCGAGTGTACTTCTTGTCGACAGAAGCGTGAAGAGGAAGAGAGGAAGGGGAAGCGCGAGCAGGAGGCATAGCCTGGTTGATGCCGTCAGCGGCTTTCGCCGAGACATGTAAATATCGGAGTGATCGTTAGTGACATAGATCAAACACAGTGGTTGACAGACAAGAGAGCAGTCTCCGTTGCCTCACTTACCTATCATAAGGCCAGGTGCAAACACGATCAAACAGTGACTTGCTGCAATGTAAAAAGTATATAAGCTAGCGCAACTCCCATGTCGAAGAAGGAATACGAACTCACAAAGAGAATTATTAAAAATCTACTATAAACGCGAGATGTGTTTTTTCACGCATACAGAAGTATACTGTCCAGTCTGCCGGATAGGATACTACAACATGGAGCTACCATCATCCTGTGCCTTCCTTCCCACAGGGTGTACCTTTGGGGCATGCGGCTATACGACGCGACACTTGTTCTTTCAAATGCCTGGACTAGAATGTGAGCCATGCCGAGTCACGCGGGACGAGGAAGAGAGGAGGAGGCGTGAGGAGGAGGAAGAGAGATGGAGGAATAGCTTTTACGGTTATTTTCCCGGTAGAAGTAAATCCTGCTAGCAGATGATAGTGAAAGTCTAAATTTGAATTCCTGATAACTTTGTGTCAAGAGCTAGGTAGTGGACGTTCCTGTTGCAGGTAGTCTGAAGGGTAGTGGAACCTGAATGTGTGGATAGACGGATGTCTGTTTGGCAAGCCTTTGTCTAGTAAGCAGATTGTACCGTGTAGATTCGCCAATTATTAACGGGTATCTTGTATGTTTCAGAGGATGAAATTCGAATTATTTCTTAGGAAACATGTACTTTGAAAGCATCATGACTGCAAAGTCTGGATAGACCATTCTGGGAACATACTCTACCAAATCTTCAACGTTTATGTATCACACCTTGAACTACCAACTGAACTGTACAACCGCCGTTTAACATCCATGTGCTGGGCGCGATTCGTGAATCACACTAAATGTTAGCGAGTAAATTGTTTGTTAAAGATATCCACCAGGGTTCATCTCCAATTCGACTGAATCATCTCTCATTACTCGACTGAACATCCTCTTTTCCCTGGCAGTAAACTTTTGAAGAACAATATTCCGTTATTTGCCCTAAGGTTACAGTGGCTCACGCCCCTTGGGAAAGTATTTAAACGTTTTGCGGAAAGCAAGTTTCAAACCTCTCCATACACCCTTGACAACCACAACCCACCCTACAATTGACTATCAACGCACAAATCAACATTGCTATTATATCAAGATGTGTACAGAGTGGCACACCGTTTCACACTGTGCCGCATGCAGAAAGACGGTTCAAGAACATGTAAAGGCCGAGATCTGCTCTAATCGACGACCAAATGGGGTTTATGGAGAATGTCCTACAGGACCAATGACAAAGTGGCGACACAACTATGATTGCGAATGCGCCGACTGCAAGAAGAAGCGTGAAGATGAGATAAAACGCAGGCTCGCGGCTATCCAGGAAGAGGAAATGAGATAGGAAGGATATGTTACCTCGGCTTGACAAAGGCTGGGTGTTATTCTAGATAGTAATAAGCTTTTAGTACTCTGTTTCTTTCTTCCCTTAACCTGGCTGAGTGTTTAGTGTTTGGTGCTAGTCTATGAACGTGCAAGGATTAGTCGGAAGGGACATGATCCGAATCGAGGTCAGATCATGTCGCTGTGCATCCTTCGAGTCATCTTAATCGCTCATGGCGACTAAGTCAACTCAATCAATTCCGTCAGCGCAGCCAACTAACTTCTACTGCAATTAATAGGCGTCATACTGCACGATTGAAGATTCTGATAAACTAGCGATGTCTGAAAAGAATAGCCCTGCGAGCCAAATGAAACGAAAGGACGCCTCTCCCCCCACCACCGCCGCTGTGATTCTAGATCCACAGCACTGGTCCGAACTGCAAGAGGTATGTTTATGGGGTTCCTCTCTCAAGACATTTGATTGAAAAATAGCGAAAGGTGAAAGGAGCCGACAACGAAGACGACGGCTCGGCCATGATGTCTGACGCCGACTCAACAACGGCATCCATTACTTCCAGCATCCTCCAATACCGAACTATTCACGGTCGTACTTACCACAGCGAGCAGGGCAGCGCTCAATATTGGTATGATAGCCAAGTACGCATACACTTAGACCCACTAATGTTTATTTAAAGGGGATCGAATGATGATCAGCAAAAAGACTTGATGGATCTCACGTGAGAACTGAATCTTTGATCACGATTTATCGATTTTGACATGTAACAGCCATCACATTCTTACCCTTGGTCTGGGTGACAAGCTTCACTTAGCTTCGTTGAAGAAGGAAAGCGTCCAAGTAAGCTAGTTTCGCTACGACTTTCGTTAACGTGCCTAACATACATGAAGCAAGCTATTGATATCGGCACCGGTACAGGTAAATATTTCTTGGTCCATCTCATGAACGCTCTTGCTAAACCTTAATCAGGAATCTGGGCCATGTAAGAAAGCCACGCCGGATGACAACTATTTACTACTAACGATTGACTTTCAGTGACCTAGCCGACCAGTACCCGAACGCCAATATCATCGGAACAGATCTGTCGCCCATCCAGCCGTCTTGGACCCCGCCAAATCTCCAATTGTAGGTACCTTGGCTTTCAGGCTATTATAACTGACACTCTGCAAGTACCATCGAAGACTGTACTCGTGAGTGGACCTTCAAGTCCGACTTCGCCGATTACATCCACGCTAGGTGGCTTATGGGTAGTATCGGGGACTGGAACGCATTTTTCTCAGAAGCGTTTAGAGTCTGTAAACCAGGTGGCTGGGCAGAGAGTCATGAAGCCTCATCTATCATCAGTAGCCCTGATGGTACCGTGGAACCTGATTCTGCGATGGGTCACTGGGGCAAGTTCTTTATTGAAGGTAGCAAGAAGATTGGAACAAGCTTCACCGTCGTCGAAGATGGAACGCAGAAGGAGGCTATGGAGAAGGCGGGGTTTGTCAACATCCAAGAATTCGACTTCAGAGTTAGTATATCTACCACGATAGTTTCTGTTTTCTGCTAACTATTAAGTAGAACCCGATCGGCGACTGGCCTGAGGATCCTGTTGAGAAGCAAATGGGCATCTACACCAAGCACGGTCTTCAGACTGATAGCGAGGGGTTTGTTCTGTTCATGGCGCATACTCTTGGTTGGACCAGAGAAGAAATCCTCGCTTATGTTGGACAATTCCGAAGAGAGATTGGAAGTGGAAAGTATCATGGCTACTTTGCTCAGAAGGTTGTCTGGGGTCAAAAGCCCGAGGCATCTGGTAGTTAAGCTGGTTGTGGCATATCGACCATGGATTTAACATCTCAGGTCCAAAGACAGTCTGGGGAAATAAGCAAGGAAACAATGTGAGCTCATAGAATTGACCTTGTTTGGGCTGGCAAAAACGGGTCACGATCTTCAGGACATGGTAGTATTTTAACGCCAAGCTTTATTATAAGCGGGCTAATCGGCTGTTGTTTTTTGGCGCTGATCGTCGCCCATTTTCCCGTCCACTAGATTGCTTGTTTGCATCGCAATGGGGGAATAGCTCCGGGCAATTAACTCTAAAAATACCTTTTGAACTTGTTAAGAAGTGATATCATCAACAAGGTTAAATCTTCACATGGAATTTCGCAGTCGTTGTCCAGTCTTGTATGGATCTGACGTTGGGGAAAACGTGGGATACTGTACGTGGTACCTTTCTCAAAACCCTTTACCCACGTATTGGACCCAGTGGTATGCAAGGGGTAACTGACGATACGAGTGCTGCCGCTGGTCATTGCCCCGAAGGAAACACAGTTCAGGAAACTTTGTGATGCCACTACCGAGGACCGCCAAGTTTGCAAACTCGTGATAGTCACCCCGCATTGACGACCAGGGGTTGATGGGCCCGGGGATACCGGAGCCGAAGGGTCCAGGGTAACATGAACCGAATGCGGGGAAATCAAGGTTTCCCTTGATCGTAAAGATCGACATCTAGCTAACTTGTTGAGGGAGGACTTTGACTTCCCCAGGTTATTTCCCCTGTTCATCGTGCCATTGTACCAAGGAATACCTACGTCAGGTGTTGTTGAGACGATCTTGGGACTATGGGGTTGCCAAGATTGTCGGTCCGCCCCGGAGGATGGAGTGTTTATGAGCTTAATTCGATAGCATGAGAGAACTATAAGATGCCAGAGATCCGCATGTACCGGTTAACCAAAGACCAACCAACTCGTTCATACCTTCTTCAAAGCCCACGATGAAGCAATTCGTGAGCCCTCTTTTGGCATTTGGCTGCCTCATTGGCAACGTCGCCGCAGCCTGGCCCAACGGCCCCTTCAAAACCTCTGGCCGATGGATTGTCAACGCCAATGGCGAGAAGGTCAATCTAGCTGGTGCCAACTGGCCCGGTCACGGTGAGGTCATGGTCCCCGAGGGTCTGCAGTACCAATCCATTGAGGATGTTCTCTCGGATATCAAGAGCATTGGCATGAACGCCATTCGCCTGACCTTTGCCACTGAGATGGTTGATCAGATCTACGCCAACGATGGGAAGGACATTGACATCAAGACTGCCTTCGAGGAGGGTCTTGGAAAGGAGAACGGTACTATTGTTCTCGAGAAGGTGTTGAAGAACAACCCTTCCTTCACTCCTGAGACCACCCGTCTTGAGGTATGACATACTTTGACCCATTGGACCCACTTGGAGCTTTGAACAATACTGACTGGACACAGGTTTACGACGCCATTGCTGCTGAGTGTCTTCGTCAAGAGATTTACATCAACCTCGACAACCACATCTCTGAGGGCAAGTGGTGCTGTGGTGGTGAAGATGGTAACACCTGGTATGATTGTGTTGATTTGGACTGCAGGACTTGATGACTGACCTTAAATAGGTGGGGAGATACCCAATTCGACACTGAGAAATGGGTTCGCGGTGGTGCGTACATGGCTGCTCACGTATGTATTCCCCATTCTCTGCTCAAACAATTCGACTGACACACATCAGGCGAAGAAATGGCCCGCCAAAGTCTCCCAATCTCTTCGCAATGAGCCTCGTGAGCCCACAAACAACGACAAGCTCAAGGAAGAGTCTTACCACTGGAGTGACCTGTACAAGTACATGCGCCAGGGTGCTGATGCTGTCCACGAGGCTGACCCCGAGGCCATCATTGTCATCTCCGGCATGAACTACGACACCTACGTCACCCCTCTCTACAGCGGAGAGAAGATGGAGCCCCGCGGTGAAGTCTTCAACCGTGATGACTTCAAGGGCTACGGCAAGGACAAGCTCGTTCTCGAGATCCACACCTACGAGAACAAGGGAACCAGCTGCCCTTCTTTGCGCTACAACCTCTACAACAAGGGTTTCCAGGCTATGAACGAGTCTGACCCTAACGTCGCTGAGGTCTTCCCTGTTATGCTGACTGAGTTCGGTCAAGCCATGAACGGTCCCGACTATGAGACTGCTAAGACTTATGTAAGCTGCTTGTCTGAGTACCTTCCCGAGATGCAAGCTAGCTGGTTCATCTGGGTTATTGTTGGACGATACTACACTCGCCAGGGTACTCAGGAATTTGATGATTCTTGGGGAATGAAGAAGCCTGATTGGTCTGGCTGGAGAAACGATGAGTACATTGAGACTTACCTCAAGCCTCAGATTGAGGGTACATTGAGAAAGTAGATACTCTCCATATCAAACTCAATAGTATTTAGTTGCATTCCAAGTTGCATAATTAACTTCACATATGGCAGTGTTAAAGGTTCTGAAGAGGGTGTCAGTGTTTAATGGCGGCCTCCAAGTCTCATTGGGGTGGCAGTTTAGGCGTAATTCCTGTGATGCACTAAAAGGTCAATTGGCTGTGCCTAGTGAGTCCTATCTGTTGGTCTGATTAGCACAGCCTCATTTCACTTACCGTCTTTGGTCCCCCAAAGTCAGCCGCACCTCCCAGATCCCCTCACTCCCAGCCTGACTTTCCTACATCTCATTTCATTTCTCGTTCAGAACCAAAATTGTCGCGATGTCCCTCATACTACGCCAGGCTGGTAGTCTTAAGCCGGAAATTCGCCTCGCTCAAGCCGTCTCAGAGTTCGAGGCGACTCTCACCCCAGAACAGAAATCCTCATTTCAAGCGTCGCGCGCCCGGGCTGTCAGCACAGCACCGACTATGTCAGATGTAATGCGACTCACCGCAGAGATAGATCTCAAATCCACCAGTAAAAAAGGCCATGGGAGGTGTTTTGGGCCAAGAATGACAAATGCTCTCCAGGCAATCCAGCAATTTGCAGCCCTCGGTGATATTATAGTTGGGGGAGGTCAAAACCTAATTGCTTGTGGGGTTTGGGCTGCTGCAAGGATGGCATTTCAAGTAGACATCTATAATCGCTCGGGAGACTAGAGACTAATGTGATTGACAGGTCATCACTGGTTACTTCACGTACCTGGAGAATCTATCATTACTCTTCATGGCCATCGGACGGAACGCACCACGCTACCAGACCATGGCAGCGTTATATCCCAAATCAAAGAGCCTACAAGGCTATCTTTGCGAATATTTCATTGTCATAACCAAAGTTTGTCACCAGTCCGTTACGTGGACTAGGAAATCGGCCCTAGCTCGTTTATCCACCACCATCAGCGACCCTCAAATGAAAACTTTCAAGGATGAGCTCGATCTCTGGTCTTCAGCCATCAAGGAGGAGGCCAATGTGCTGTTGAATCAGGCTGTAGTTGAGGAAGCGAAACACAATTCACTATTCAGATCTGTCGCAACTGCACGATCTAATGCCTCCGCCCATCAACATAAAATTGAACGACAGACTCAGTTTCTGGACGCTTGTTCACGATATGACTATTGTACGGCTTGGAAACAAACGCGCAAGCGCGGAACAACTAAGCTTTTAACACGTTGCACCCCTTACCAACAGTGGAGAGACGATGATGATGACAGTACCTCGATTCTTTTTCTCGGTAAATTGGGAGCTGGGAAGTCTGTTCTTCTGGCTAATATCGTTGATGACCTGAATTTGAGGGATCTTTCTATCACTCTCTACTTCTTTGCACGACACGATAACGAGGAGAGCATGAAAGCAAAGACGATACTCGGTTCTCTCATACGACAACTGTTGGACCATTGGAAGAATGACAGCAAGTTCAGCCATCTATTCCCCGAGAGCATACCTCGAATAGACTTAGAAGATATTATGGATCTTTTCGAGCGCGCAGGACCAGCGAATGAGGACATATTCATCATTCTAGATGGGCTGGATGAGTGTGAGATCGAGGTTCAGTCAACTGTCCTGGAACATCTAGCCAAGTTGCAGAGTTTCGGGTACAGACTTTGCCTTTCAGTACGGACCTCTGAGCGACGTCCAATCTGGGATACTCAGTTGTTCCAATTCCACGCTTCCATACCGGAGGAGAATCCGGATATAACAGACTTCGTGGTGGCCGAGGTTGACGACAGAGTTAAAGATGGAAGGCTGGTCATTCGTGATCCGAAGCTGATCGACGATGTCAAGCAAGAGCTTATCGCTGGTGCTTGCGGGATGTAAGTACTTGGGGCCAGTTTCGAAACTATATACTAACTTCCTTCACGGTTCCTCTGGGTTTCCTTACAGATCGACTCAATTTGTGCCGAAGTATGCGACGATGACATTCGTGAAGCCATCGGAGACCTACCACGAGACCTAACAGAGACTTTCAGACGCAATATCCTCAAGGCCAGCTCCAAGGACCATAAGAGCTACCATGTTCGAATCCTAAAGGTTCTGGTTGGCGCAAAAGAGCTGTTGACGACGGAAGAGCTCCGTCAAGCCGCAAGCGTCACTATTGGACAAACAATCTGGAACTCGAATGAAGAAATAAACAGTATCCATACTGTTTTGAAGTTCTGTGGGAGTCTGGTAATGGTCGACGAGGAAGACGAGACCGTTCGTTTCATCCATCATAGCGCGCGCAGCTTCTGCATCAAAGGTTCACACGATGTCACGAATTGGGCTTTTAGTGAGCTCGAAGCGGATCAGCATGTTGCCGAGATACTCGTGACATATCTTAGTTATAACGTCTTCGACACACAAGTGTCAAGGAACGTCGTGCCTACCATAGATGCGAAGGAGATACCCAGAAGAGTTGCTCTAAGCACTATCAGCTCTAAATATCTTGAAACCGGTATCGCAGGGAAGGTACTCAGGTCCACGACACGTCTAAAACGAGATATTGGTCCAATTCTCGCAAAAGCCAGTGTGGGTCATTCAGAGGAAAAGAACGAGTTCCCTCTCCTCAGATATGCAAAGAAGCACTGGGTACATCATACCGCAAACCTGGAAGACTTTGCCCTATTATCGCAGTGGTACATCCTGCTTGATCACCCGTCCTTTGGGATAAACCTTCGACATGTTCCGGCTCATACTAAGCTAGTGCTAACACTTTTTCCGACTCCAGGTGGGCTGGCTGCATCGATGGCGTCTTTGAATGGACTGAATTTATCGCATAGACAGTTCCGACCATCGAATACTATGGTTTGGGCTTTCTCACATAGCCATATCATGCTCTTGAAGCATCAGCTAACGAAGGACGGGGGCGCTGAAAGAATAAGAAACTACGTCAAATTGTTTTCTTTACTTAGGCGGGTTGCTCTGAGAACACCATTCATCCTCCAGTATGGTCTTGACTACAACTTCGTCAGATGGCTAAGTCCCATGCTGCTGAATCTCGGAGTGGACCATCCTGCAAAAGAGTACTGCCTCGGACGCATTCAGACGTCGGACGATCGATATATGGAACTCGCGAGAACTGCAGTTAAACAGGCTGATTGGGTGGCTATCCTTGCACTTGTCAGAGACGATTACACATATCAGGATGATCTCTCGCTATTAGAGTGGGATTCCCATAATGGTCTCACTCATCATCGTGCTCTGGTACCCCCGATTCTCAAGGCGGCACTTCTGTCACCATCTCAGCATGGCAAAGTCTTATCAGTCATTTCGAGCAATGACCTTTGGCTACTTGATCTTATATCGTGGTTTCTGAAGATAAAACCGACATATCTCCACTGGGGCAGGACCTACGATGCACTACTTTTCTTTTTGAGAGCTTTTGACGCGCTCAGCGATGCAGGGGTTGGCGACAAAGAAATAAACTTGTTGAAAGACGTGTTGACCATTACACGTAACCGATGCATAAAGGCAGGTTACGCTGATACCACGGAATTACCCTTTGGTGTAAAAGTTTCATACCAACCAGCACTCAACGAAGGATGGGTCTAAAATGGAAGGCGGCTATCGGTTTGTGATACAGACACGGCAACTCAATACTACGTTCTTTTTGGGTGTTTGGTAGAACAGTGAGAAGCATCTTGCTTTGAGCAGGCTGTCTATTGCAGCTGAAGCTTATGTACGAGTTAGAATATTTACTGCTTGGCTTATGAGGGTTTTGGTATCCTCAGGCAGGTCAGCATTGCTCAGCGACGACAGTCTCTCTTTCCAAGTGTTCCATCTGTCGCTGCAAAATCCTCTCCATTCTGCATAGTCCTTCAAACTGGCTCCAGGCTTGGCCATCTTTCCATCAAATTGCCTTCCTTCTTTGGTCGCCTTTGACAGTATGTCGCTAGCATAGATGAACCAGACCGAAGCAGCTTTGAGTAGTTTAGGAGAAGTCCGCTTAGCGATGTCACCGGCCGCAGGGTCCTCGATGGCTTCGCGCAATGTCCAGATAGCGTACAGAGTAAAGTCGTCGATTTCGGCCGAGGTGACGCGAGCAAAGAATGCATTGATGTTCACGCACGCCTCATCGGACTTTTCTTGGGCTATAGATCTTTTAGCATTTTCTACTGACAGTTAATTGAGAGTCAATGCATACAGGTGTCGAGTTGCTCTCGTGCCTTACCCCCAAACATGGGCAGCTCATCCCAGCGCTTCTCCTCACCCCAAACAGAAATCTTCTTGGCCTTTTCGGAAGCTGGCGAAAGTTCCTTTATCGCCTGCACGATTTGCACTAGCTTATCTTGTCGATCATGAGGGGTCTGCTCGGCAGCGGTAAGGATGCCCGACCACAGCGCATCAAGCTCGTCTTCAATCTTGGAGTCGTCCTCATTCTTCTCAATTGCACTTATGCAAGAGGCCGCAATCCTTTGGGCAGCGTCCTGCAGTGAGACGCTGTCGTCTGCAAGGAGTTTCTTGATATTGTCGGCCATGTTGTGTGTGATGAGTAAAGAAGATGCAGGTCAGGAAATGAAGGAGCATAATATGACTGCGTTTCAAAGCGGAGATGCATAACAAAAAGACCACACTAGAGCATCTGATTCGTTCCGAAGTGCATCCAATGGTTGCGAATCATTGATAGCACATTAAACACATGGCGCGCTATGAAACTGAGAAATGCCGATCATGGCCCGCTTTTGGTGCGGGATTTTACTCCGACTCGCTGGTTATCAGAGACTATATGCCGGACCTACATCCGCATTAAGCAGGTGGTGATAGTATCGCGAATCTAATACATTAGAGAGCCAATCGGACTGAAGGGATCAATCACCTGCCTCTGCTCCGTATGCTGATCAACCAAATGTCTTAGATCACCGAGGGACGAGGATAAGATGGCATGATAGAGATAGAGGTTGTAGGGGTCAAGGTGGGATATATAAGAGATGGGATGCGGTGGCAAAGTTGTTACTTGTCCAGGCAAGCCGCTCTCATTCCTTCGTTAGTTATCAAGTAAACCGTTCACAAGATGCTCTTCTTCCAGGTACAGACTCATTTCCTCATTACTCTCCTCCGGCATGTCACTGACCTTGTCACTCCCAGTCCATCGCCTCTCTGGCCGCTCTTGTGAGCGTAGCCGTCGCCAGCCCTATTGAGAGCCGCCAGTCTGCCACTCGATGTGGTAGCACCAGCTACTCTGCTGCTCAGGTCCGAGCTGCTGCCAACGCTGCTTGCCAGTACTACCAGGCCGATGATACTGCTGGTAGCTCTACCTACCCTCACACCTACAACAACCGTGAGGGCTTTGACTTTCTTGTGAACGGTCCCTACCAGGAGTTCCCCATCCGTACCAGCGGTGTCTACACTGGTGGTAAGTTAAACGTCATATTCCAATCTGAACTCTTACTGACGGTAATGTTCAGGCTCTCCAGGTGCTGATCGCATTGTAATCAACACCAACTGCCAGTATGCCGGTGCCATTACCCACACTGGGGCTTCTGGCAACAACTTCGTTGGCTGCACCGGTACCAACTAAGCAATCATTATGATGATTATATAGCGTTCGAGCGATGCATTACATGTAAATAGTCTTCTTCAAAAACATATTTAACTTGAAACATCTGCTATGCTTTGACTACCCGACCGTGATTGGTTTCTAACAATACATGGTCCACTTGTCCAAGTTCATCTTCTTGATGATCTTGCTGAAGCCATCAGAGTCAGCGGCAGCACCACTGGTGGAACAAATCCTCTTCTTGTCTCTAGACTTGACCTTGGGTGCGCCCTTAGGGTACTCAATGTTGAACACGGGTTTTCCAGCCTCGATGTATGGCGCGTACAAGTCACATTCACTGTACTCGATGCACGACTCGTTGATGCAAAAGGCCACATATGGGAGGACCTCTTCTGTGACATCTCCACCGTTCTTCATACCCATGACCATGTTATACTTTGCCGCCTCCGCAGAAAGGAACTTGACGTATGAGATAGTGTCAGTTTCAGTAAGGCCGAGACCATTGTCGTTTTGCTGATAATGTTAGCTGTCATTCCAGTTCTTCTTCCAGTAGACTTACATAGCCATCCATATTATCGGGATCAATGGCATCACATCCCTTGTCAGCAGCAACCTTGATCCTCTTGGCCATGATAGCCCGAACGGCAGGACTGCTGATGTTCACCCATTTCTCATCAGGCCACCCGTCCATAGTCTTGCCGAGCTCTTTCTTGGGGAAATCATCCTTATCGTCACGCCAGTTCTCCCATGACCCAGCGCTAAAGTAACAGATGACGCGTTTTCCCGCCTTTTGCATAGCAGAGAAAGTGCTTTTCTCGTTCTCAAAAAGATCGAGATCATAGACAGGGACTGTTGAATCGAGCTTACTTGCGCCTCCCTTGGGAAGCTTGAAAACTTCCGAGAGAATGATCTCCCACTTCGTACCAGCCTCTGGCTTCCATAGGGCTTTGCGCTTGGGAGTGCTGGCGCGGGGATTGAAAGCTTCAGCTGAAGCGGCAAGGATGGTGATGGCTTGGAAGACTGAGGTAAGCTTCATGTTGGCCTCGGTTGTACGGATGTGAGTGAGGATGCCAATCGGGATAGAATAGTTCCCAATGAGACATAGGCTCTATATATAGATAATGCTCAGAGACGGCTGAGCTATCGCCACCTGTGACAGATCTCAGGCTTTTTCCCTTTGGAGATGGTGTTCCAGCCCATTCCAGTGTTCGTGCCTGAACAGGAACGGGCCGGTTCGGGGCATAAGGGTCTAGGCTCAACCAAAGCTGGCTAGTCTGGAATGTGAAATGAGCCTGGATCCTGGCCTTATCCGCTCTTGACATTCCATCGGAGTTGTGATTACGACCTACCGCTGGAAGTGGGCTTGAATGCCTCATGTAGTGAAAAGGCATGTTGCGAGACGATGACTCTAACCCAGTAGCATAAGTACCTGATGTTGTAGGTGCCCTTATGAGTCAACGCCGTAGTCTCTGCTCTCAATGCGGCCATATTATGAACGCTCTTGCTCGGCATAGGATCTTACCGTGCCCCCTGATGGTCTCGGGCAGCGCCATGAAAAAAGTCTCCGATTACATACTATCGAGCTAGCTCTTCAAGCAAATCATCGCAGCTCCTTAGCCACCTCCTTACTAAGCTTAACAGACCAATACATCAAAACCTCATCAAACTCAGCAGTGTGCTCATTCTTTCCCGCGCCAAACCAAGACTTCTTCAAAGCTTCAATCCTCTTGTGGTCTCCGAGATGACCCAACCATCGCACCATGGTGAGATATCCGCTGTCGAGAGCGCCTGAGATCCAGGCATGGTGGGGGCTCAGTGCCTCTCCACAGATGGCAAACTTTCCACCGCAGAGAATGTGCTGAAACTCGGGGTACATGTATTTGAACTGGCCAGGTCCGAAGAGAGCGAAGGCACCGCCAGTGTATGGGTCGTGCGACCAGGCATATGCGTGATGGGTGACATACTGGTCTGTCAGGAAGTCAACGGTAATATTGGGGTCACTCTTTGACCAAAGTCTGACGAGATCCTGGAATGACTGCTTGACGACTGTGTCATCGATGGAGGGTTTCTGCTTCGAGTAATCTGGGATCAAAGCTCCCATGCGCGTAGCATCTTGCGCCCAGCTGTACGAGACCATGAGCACAGCCGCCTTGTCGCCGTCATCCCAGGACGGGTATACGACGTTACTGATCGAGAGATCGGTACCTGACACGCCTCCGATGACATCGTGAGTAGTGGAGGTCTTGTACATGTCCTTCCACCAACGCGTCTTGAACTTGATAGCAACCTTGCAGGCGCGATCATAGCTAAGAGCTCGGATACCAGTAAGGATTTTCTTCTGTGTGCCCGGAAGACCAAAGCCAGGGACCAGTCCAGCAATATCCATGCGCTGAAGAGGACCCATTGCCGTGGTGTTGAAGACCATGTCGTAGCTTTCTGGTTTCTTCGCGCCAGCTAGAGTGACTTCAATCTTGTCGCCCGACTTGCTCTCTGACATAGCGACGACTGGGGTACTGGTCTTGACCTTTAGTGAAATGGGATTGTCAAAAACCCATTTGGGGTCTTCGATGCACTTGTTCATCTTGTCGGTGACGGTGGACATGCCACCTTCGAGACGCCACCATGGCTTGCCATTGGCGGCTTGGAAGTCGCTGTAGTCACAAAGCGACTCAATAAAGGCCTGGTCGAAGAGACCTGTAGATCTGCGGGAGAAGGTTAGTGGATAGGTCTGAAAACTGGTTTGGGTACTCACGTCTCGGCAGACTCGGCTTCTTCCGTCTGCTCGTAGGTCAACCTTGCCACTGTCAGTACTACTTCTCGCATATACATACTTGACACAAGACTCACTTGGGATCCGTGTGCATGAGCCAAGCTCTAGTCGAGTAGTCATCGTCGTTGCCATCGATCAAGGCTTTGAACTCTTCGTTCCAGTTTTGGCTGAGCTTGGAAATAATGTCTGCGATCCTATCCTCGTACGGTTTTCCACTATAGCCTTTCAGTTATAATATCCCCATACGACAGAGATGAACATACCTTGGGGCGTCTGCTGGGTTATTCGAATAGTAATGCATCTGTGGTTCACACCCGGCGTTCAGGACGTATGGTGTCTTCGGGAGGTCAAGCTCTTTGATCAGGTTCAAAGTCCTGGCAGTGATGTTAGTCCCACCTCATCAGCAACAGTGACAATTGATTACGTACGACTGCATCGCTGGAATCTCAGGAATGCGCATTGCCCCGATATCGTAGTAGTTATGGGGACAATCCTTGTCATCCGGAAAGCTGTAGGTGAAGCACCGCCCGCCAATTCGATCTGAAGCTTCATAAATATCGACATTGTTGATCTTGAGATACTTCAACATCATGGCAAGGTAGAGGCCGGTCGCGCCAGCTCCAACAATGGCGACACGACCTTTGTACTCTGGGACTTGATCAGAGCCATAGGAAGGGGCAGAATGTGATAGTCTTTCCTGAGGCAATGGTTCAGAGTAGCTGACATCTTGGTTGAGTCTAGCGCGTAGCTTACGAAGGTGCTTGTTGAGGAGGTGCTGAGCGTAGGCAATGCGAAGGCCTTCTGGGATTTGTGCGATTGGCTCGCGCGGCAACGCTGGGATATGCTCAGCTCTGATCGCCATGTTGCTCAAGGTGTGTCAGTTGTATGAAATGAACTTTAATTCTAGGTCTAAGGCAACTACTCATGTTTCAAGTAAAGAGACAGACACCTGTTCTTATACGAGACCGTGGGCGAGTGGCACATGCCATCCTCGTTCAACGAGATATTTGATGCAGGCTTACGAGCTGAAAATATCACATTCCTCTCATTGGCTTCTTCACGACGTTGCCGCATCAATATTGAACAGCAAACTCAAAGTGGCGAGCTGAATGCGCCGAACTGCGGGGAAAGAAACCCATTTTGGGTGTTCTTGTCTCACCGTGATGGATACTTGAAGAACTCGTTTGATGCCTCCATGTATAGGGTATCTTTCGCTCACTGTTCCATCCAATGACGTCTTCATCTTCTAAAATCCTTGTAATTGGCTTACCAGCCCCCCACAAGCATGGCAACTCCCTTGACCAAAGACAACCGCAGATGTTCTCCCAATCAACATCCCTACAGCAAAGTCCAGACCTCAATCGACCTGTCTCACTCGCAAACTATCACACCAAAAATGCCAAAGAACCAGCTATTCCAATACTCGGTTGTCTCAGCCCTCATGGATGGAGTCGCCGAGACCGGCATCAGCATTTCCGACCTGCTCAGCCATGGAGATCACGGTCTCGGCACATTTCGACACATGGTCGGCGAAATGATTATCCTTGACGGAACAGTCTACGATATGAAGCCTGATGGTTCCGTTGTCGCTCTCGACGATGATGCTTGCGCGAACCAAACGGCGCCTTTCGCCATGACCACGGATTATCAGCCCACAACGATTGCTCGTAAATTAATCCCGACCAAGGACGCGTTGACAAAAGATTTGTCGGACTTTCTACCCAACGCCAAGAACCATTATGTTGCTTTCAGAGCCGAAGGCACGTTCAAGTCGGTTACTGTTCGAACAGTCGGTGGACAGCAATCACCAGGCGAAAGTCTCGCTGAGCTTGGGAAACGTCAAGCTTCACATGAGTTCAAGAACATCGAAGGAACAATCATTGGCTTTCGTTCGCCAGCATTTATGCAGGGTATCAGCGTTGCTGGAGACCACTTGCATTTCATATCGGCCGACAAACAAGCTGGTGGCCACGTGTTGGCGTTGAAAGGCGATGGATACGTGGAACTCAGTGCTGCGCCTATCACGGGCGTGAATCTTCAATTGCCGACGGAAGACGACGCGTTCAATCGGGCCAAGCTGGTAAGGGACGATGAGGGAATAGCTGCGGTTGAGGGTTGAATGGGATTCTCCGACGTGCCTGAGATGGACATTTTGAGTGGCGAGTATAGACAAAGAGATGAATCATGAGTTCTGATAACCATTGTGCTTTTTGTGACCCAAGAATAGGGCCCAAAAAATCAATATGCAGGTACATGTCAGCCGAGAATCTAGATGCGGCGTGGAGGGTTGCACTTGAGCGGTGAACACATAATTCTTCTCGGTTATATGACTTTTATAGGCAGGTGTACAGTTCTGTACCAAACCCTTTCGAAAAATCGTTCATCTGTTGTACAATAACTTATGGCAGGTTGATGACCTATAAAATCTAATTAGCGATCATCGAGAGTACGAATAGGAGACAGTAGGTACACAATAGAAATATAGCTAGTCGTACGCCTGTATCTCGAAATCCTCATGACGAAATTGCCCAGACTGACTTTGCCATGTCGGTCCATCTATGTAAGCACTATCTACAAATTCCCCACTACTAAACATCCTTGCCAAGAGGCATTGTAACGCAAAAAAGCCAATCGTCGTACAGCGACGATCCCTGACTTCGTACCAAAGAGGGGAACCGGAAGATCCGAGTAACCCTCGAAAGCCTATATAACCAGGACGTTCTTGCAAACCTCGTTCATACCTCTTATCCTCGCTTTTGTGCAACAACATGATGCGTGGTGTTGTCATTGCATCGTTACTGGCTCTCGCCAAAGCGTCGGGAGAGTCCAGCTGCAAATGCTTCCCCGGAGACGATTGCTGGCCGACTGAAGATGATTGGAAGAGTTTGAACACTACAGTTGAGGGTCGCTTAGTGGCGACTGTTCCTCTGGGAAGTCCTTGTCATGACCCGAATTACGATGCTGAGGAGTGCAAGCGCTTGCAGAGCGAATGGCTTTACTCCTCTGTTCAGTAAGATAATTTCTCGGATTTCACTTTCACGAACGTTAAGCTGATAGCCGCAGCTCTCAATCGTCCTCGTCGATGATGGCACCTATCTTCGCCAACCAGAGCTGCGATCCCTTTCAGCCCAGAGAGAAGCCTTGTACCCTAGGCAATTACGTCCGTTACGCTGTCAACGCTACATCATCCGACGACATCATCGCTGCATTGGAGTTCGCCAAAGATAAGAACGTGCGTTTTGTTATCCGAAATACGGGCCATGACTACCTCGGTCGCTCGACTGGTGCCGGAGCGCTCTCGGTTTGGACTCACTACCTGAAGAGCACCGAAGTCATCGACTGGAAGGATAAGCACTACCAGGGTAAAGCACTCAAGGTCGGTGCAGGAGTCCAGGGCTTTGAGGCTCTTGGCGCTGCTCACGCCAAGGGTCTCGTGGTTGTGAGTGGAGAATGTCCTTCTGTCGGTCTCGTAGGAGGTTATAGTCAAGGAGGTGGACACTCCGCCTTGAGCACAAACTTCGGTCTGGCAGCCGATAACACCCTCGAGTTCGAGGTTGTCACTGCCGACGGTAAGCTCGTCAAAGCAAACAAGAGCAAGAACAACGATCTGTACTGGGCTTTGAGTGGCGCGGGCTCTGGAAACTACGGGGTAGTGGTCTCCGCTACTGTACGAGCTCACCCAGAAGCCAAGGTCAGCGGCGGCAGTTTTCTCATCACGGCGCCAGAAGGTCACCCGGATATGATCTACCAGGCCATCGACGCTTTCCACGCCGCTCTTCCCAAGATCGTTGACTCCGGCGTCATGATCATCTACTTCTTCTCGAACTCATTCCTCCAGATTCCTGCCATTACAGCCTACAACAAGACCGAGGCAGAGGTCAAGAAAATTCTTCAACCACTTGCCGAATCTTTAACTACTCTTGGCTTCAAGTTCGAGCCAACATTCACCAACTTCCCAAGCTACTACGAGCATTACGACCACTACTGGGGTCCCCTCCCAGCAGGAAACATTCAAATCGGGACGCAAATCTTTGGAGGCCGTTTACTACCCCGCGACAAGGTCAAGGACTTCGCACCTACTGCACGGAAGATCGCCGAAATGGGCGTCATCTACATCGGTGTCGGTCTCAATGTATCCAAATTCAGCCCCAACAGCGCCAACGCCGTCTTGCCGCAGTGGCGAAAGTCTCTCGTCCAGGTATCCCTCACTCTTCCTTGGGACAATGAGGCTTCGTGGGAAGAAATGCTAGCCGCCCAAAGGAAGATGACCGAAGAGATTCAGCCTGTTATTGAAGCTGCGACACCAGGTGCTGGAGCTTATATCAATGAGGCAGACTTCCAGCAGCAAAACTGGCAAGAGACCTTTTATGGTGCCAACTATAAGAAATTACTGAAGATCAAGAAGAAGTATGATCCTGAGCATTTGTTATATGCTACGGTGGCGGTTGGAAGTGAAGCTTGGACTGTTGCCGAGGATGGGCGAATGTGTAAGGCTCAGGCTTGATCGGAGAAGTGCTTGTGTGTTGGAGGACGTGAAGTCATTTGTATCTGTACCTTGGTATGCATATGCAGTGCACGGTCCAATCAACACAGCACGTTGATTCGATGGTAAACAGCCAATGTGCATTATGGCTTGCATGGTTATATAGGCATATAACTGGATTACACAATTAACTCATTAAATCCATTTCTGCTTATTGCATTCGAGTTGGGGATGATCTTTCAGCTTACTTGTCCGTCACATCAACTGACCTGACCCCGCTTCCCTTTTCCAACTGAGATTCTCCCATCTCTCTGCATTGTAAGCGGGAGTTCGCTACTACTATTATCCAAGTACTATATTTCCGTTACCTGAGCTTGTGACATCCTCATACTTGTCATTCTGAAAATCCATTTTCACATTCACTCAACATGTCAGGAGGCGAAGCACTTGCTGGAATCGGCATTCTTTGCAACGTTATGCAGATAGTTACCTTTGGAAAAGATGCTTTCGAAGTGTACAATCATATCCGTCAAAACGGAACAGCCGATCCAGGACTGAAGTCATATCTAATCGATGCTTCGAAAAGTTATGATGAGATGAAAAAGCGGCTGTCTACACACTTTCCCTTGACATCTTGTCAGCAGGAGATCGTGGACATCGGAGAAGAAGCTCATCGGCGTCTCCAGAAATTCGGGACCTACTTTGAGGAACTTTACGTCGATCCAGCTTCGAGGAAGGGTTTCCGTGGGAAGCTCAGAGTTGCTAGGAGTGGTGTCAAGACTTTGATGCATGGTAAAGACCTAGAGGACCTTGAGAAGAACTTCGAAAGATACCAGCGACTTTTCCAAACTGGTCTTATACAGAGAGTTTGTAGCCAAGCAGATGCTACAGCGCTTCTTGCACAGAAGTCTTACCAGCATCTTGATATCACCCAACAGTCTATGGTGAAGAAGATAGCAGAAGGTTATACCGAAATGTCGCTACTAATCTCTCAGAAAGCCGTCGAGTTGAAAAGCCATGTCACAAACCAGCATGAGGAAACTCGAATGGCCATAGCGGGCCGGAATGAAGTTGAAGATAAATCTAAGATATATGGCCAACTGATGGCAAGCCTGAGGTATCCTGAGATGAACAGCCGCAAGAACCAAGTTATCGACAACTTCCCGAAAACGTTTCAATGGATATTTCTGAATAAGGGGTCGAAAGATGGGGATTTATCGTCTTCAGAGAGCCATAATTCTGAAGATGACAGTGATCAAGAGGATCCTCGTGACCCTACGACTTCAACGCCAGGCGTCACAGAGAAACCAACGGTGCTTACTGATTGGTTGAGCTCCAACTCCAACATGTTCTGGATCAGCGGAAAGCCTGGTTCGGGGAAGAGTACACTGATGAAGTTCATTGCCACGAGTTCTAGAACAAAGGAGCATCTAGATGCTTGGAGGCCAGACGTCCGCATCTTGACACATTACTTTTAGAAAGCTGGAACTCCCATGGAGAGAAGCCTGAAGGGTCTCCTTCTATCCTTTACCTATCAAATTCTTCTGGACGAGTCAGCCCTCGCACAGAGGCTTTGGGAGGCTATGCCCGACATCCGCCATAAATGGTCTCATAGCGATTGGGACCCACAACATCTAGAAGGTGCGATGTTCTGGCTACTCGAATCTGCGGGAACGAACTTCTTCCTCCTTATGGATGGACTAGATGAGTCTGAGGAATTTGGGACACATCTTTCCATGGCTGCCAGGAATCAAAATGTACTTAACAGATTAGCGGAGCTACAGGGCGTCAAAATCTGTGTCTCTAGCCGGGAGGAATACATTTTCGTTCGTCACTTTAAGGGTGTCGGGCAATTGCGAATTCATGAACTTACCAAGCATGACATCCGCCGGTTCGCCGATTCTCGCCTCAGGATTATGGACTTTGCAAGCCGGAGCGATCGGGAAGATATTCGAGACCTCATCGTTGGAACGGCTGATGGCGTCTTCCTTTGGGTCACCCTTGTTCTTAACAGTGTTGCACGGGCATTTCGTATAGACAACAATGTTGAGCGGCTTATTGAGCGGATCGAGCAGATGCCAAGGGACCTCATCGAGCTGGTTGGGGACATGTGGAAGCGATCTGGTGAAGATGCCGACGTGCCCAGTTACAGAGTTTCTGCCTCACGATACTTCAACTTGGCTTTGGCTGCGAATGCCACTTTTGCGGCCTCCATCATCCCCCTGGCTGTAGCCTCACAGGAGCGTAGCGTGGAAGATATTCTCGATGTCGATCGTACGTGGGACTCGACCGAGTTAGCAAATATATGTTCCAGGACAGTAAGGGAGGTTGCCGTTGTCTGTTCTGGCCTTCTCGAGTTCGGTGACGCTGACGGAAAGGTTATATTGATACCAGAGTCCCTTCAATCCTATTGGCGGTCGTGGTTCAAGTTTCCGCATCGGTGTGTCGTTGACTTTCTTCAAGATACTGAGGATGGAACTGCTCTCCTTGACGCATCCGAATGGCCCCAAGGTGAGGCGATAGCGCGGCTAGTGGGGTCTACGATGGTTATTTCCCGCTCGAGAAACTCTAGCGACTCTACGTCTGAAATATATCACGAACCTGGTATACCACTCTACGACGATGTGATTGACAAAAAGAAATACGTCTTTCTGATGGAACATCCTGACAAATATTTTGATACTGTCGTGAGTGGAATCGCTGATCTTACGATTTCCTCGCCGTATCGCGGTCTCTTTCTGCGCAAGTCTCACGAATGGTACATGGCTGGACTGTTCCATGATCATTACATATGGAAGTATTCTGGACATTCAATATTTCGTGATGATCCTTTGAAAAATCAATTTCTCACTTCATTGGCCAAGGAGGCTAGTCTATCCATGATGGAAAGGCTAATCGCAGCTCTGCCTACTGATGAGTTTTTGAATGCTTTGCCTGCCATCTTTCGTGGCTTATCAACTGACTTCGATGACCTAAATAGGCATTCTGAAGAGTATATAGATATTCCCCGGTTGAAGCGTTTCCTGCTAAAGCGATCTGGATTGACAAAACAGATACTTAGCCACTTGTTAGAGCTACGAGAGGATGACAGCAAAGGAATCATGCTTCAAAAACCTTTTACCGGAGAAATGCGAGAGGACTTACAACGCCTCGTATGCTCCTGGTACCTTGGCTCGATAAATACGATTCACTATGAGCAATTCGATGACACGATTCGAAGGTCAGACCTGTCTGTATTGCAATTGATCCAGCTCGCTTTGCCTCGTCTCGAAGACTGGGACCAACCGGTTTTGCTTTCCCTAAAGTCTGACAACAAGGGAATTCAAGGCTTCATGTACTTCGAGAACAGAAACCATATGGATCTGGATGAGTTTTATGTCGTCGTAAACCTCGTCACAGCGTACCAGATCTTCCTGCAATTTCTTCAGCGGAATGGTGTAACACCCCAAACTACGCAAGGCATGTCGATCACGAATGAGCAACTACCTCATATTGCAAGCGAGACGGAGCTATCATTGCGCATCGTAGCGCTCAAGAGCGATATAGGAGGTTTTGCTTCCTGTGCAACGGAGAAACAACATCAAGACTCAGAACTACTCTTGAACTCACTTCTCACTGGGCAATGCCTGACGGCAGATGAAATAGCCTCTATCAAGGCAGAATCCAGATGGGTAAACGAAAATTATAGGAATCTTGCTTCCTATCTTATTACTGAGCTTGGTCATATCCCAGGTCTGCCCATGCACCCTTGGACAGCATGGCTTGTATTTGACGTCTCGGAACATGACGGAGGGGAAGAAGATTTGCATGCCCAAGTCGACGAGAAATCACGAGAGTCGTTGAGGAAAGTGATTGAAGAAATCTCAAAAGTTTTGTGAGCCTAAGGGAAAATGGGACTCATGTTACCGTTGTCAGGCCTAGATCAGACTGCCCAGTGACTGCCGTCACTAGTTTCCGGCCTTATTCCCCATCCGTGGAAAGCGGATTGCCGAAGCCATTTGCCGATAACCCGGAAATAAACCCCACTCTTTACACTTGCCGCCTCCGAGTGGCCCGGAACGCCAACATCATTCACCAAGATATAATACCCCAGGCACCTTAGCTGCAATCCCTATCTTATCAAATCAATCCTATCAATGGAATCCGAAAAGGTTCAAGTCATAATCTGTGGGGGCGGTTCCGCCGGCCTCACAGCAGCAATCTGGCTAGCCCGTTTCGACATCCCCTTCATAATACTCGAAAAACGATCAGGGCCACTCGCGATCGGCCAAGCAGACGGTGTTCAATGTCGCACTGTTGAGATCTTTGAGAATCTAGGTATTGCTGCACCCTTGTTGGAAGAAGCGTACCATGTGAGAGAAGTAGCTTTTTGGTCGCCGAATGAGAGTAATGGTAGCCTTCAGAGGAAGGATTTGGCGTATGACACTGAGACGGGTTTGAGTCATATGCCGCATGTTATTTTGAATCAGGCGAAGATTAATGAGTTGATGTTGAAGGAGATTATTCGTTTGAGGGGAGATGGGACGAGTGGGGTTTTGTATGACTCGCATGTTGAGAGTGTGAAAGTTGTGAATGGTGGGGACAACTACCCCGTTGAAGTCGTCGCTACTCACAACGGCAAGTCACATTCTTACCGAGCCAACTACGCAATAGTAAGTCTCTTACTTCTCATATCAACATGCAATACTAATCTCGAGTCTATCAGGGCTGCGATGGCGCTCACAGCACAGTCCGCAAGTCCCTAGGCTTCAAAATGGTCGGCGACTCAACCGACTCAGTCTGGGGCGTCATGGACGTCTACCCAATCACCAACTTCCCCGACATCCGCAAAAAGGCCATGCTAATCAGCAAAAACGACGGAAACCTCATGATCATCCCTCGGGAAGGTGATGAGCTGGTGCGCTTCTATATCGAGCTACCCAACACCACAGCTCGAGACGTCACAGAGCAGAGTCTCATCGAGAAGGTCAAGAGGATCTTTGCTCCTTATACAATCGATGTTGCGCATACGGTATGGTGGTCTGCCTATGTCATTGGGCAACGACTTGCGGATCGTTTTACAAAGGACTATCGTGTCTTTTTGACGGGTGATGCTTGTCACACGCATTCGCCTAAGGCTGGACAGGGTATGAATGTCAGTTTGCAGGATGGCTTCAATATTGGATGGAAGATGGCTCATGTCCTCAGCGGTCGAGCACCGCCTTCTGTTCTGGAGACCTACGTTCTTGAACGACAGGATACAGCGGAGAAGCTGATTGAGTTTGACCGCTCATGGAGCAAGCTGTTCTCGTCAGACTATCGGAAACAGAACGGTATTACAGCGCAAGACTTTCGAGACAAGTTTGTTGAAGCTGGACGGTATACTGCTGGTATGGCTACCCAGTACAAGCCTTCGGCCCTCACATCTGTGGCCGATAGCGATGAGAGCATTGCTTCGGGTCTTACGGTAGGGATGAGATTCCCCAGCGCACCTGTCGTGAGACTCTCGGATGCAAAGCCTATGCAACTAAACAGCGTTCTTCCTGCTGATGGGCGCTGGCATATCTTGACCTTTTGTTCTGGAGATGATACCAAAGCGCGCTTATCTGTGGTACGTACAAAATTCCAACAACAATGGAATTATGCTGATTATTGCAGGTCGCCTCAGAAATTGATGTACTCATCAAGACGTTCACCCCTGCAGGCAAGAATGAGGACGAGGTTTTTCTCAACACTCTCGTTATCAAAGCGGATCGAAAGGCGATTGAGATCGACCAACTGCCGGAGGTGTTCTTCCCAAAATCCGGCACTTATTCTTTGCGTAGTAAGCCTCCTTCTTTGTTCGTGTCTTTAGTTGTCTGGAAATACTAACGTGTTCTGGCAGATGTTCATAGAGTCTTTGTTGACGACACAAGCCCGTACATGTTGGGCTGCGGTTCAGCTTTCACAAAGTACGGCGTCAACCCTGAGCAAGGCGCCATTATTGTTGTCAGGCCTGATCTTTGTAAGTCTCTCTCCCAATCACTCTCTGATCGATGTTACTAACGAGATTGCAGATGTCGCTCGTATTCTAAAGCTTGGTGATGCGCATGAGCTACAACCATTTTTCAAGGGTTGTCTCACCATCAAAGAATGAAGCACGTTGGATGATTTAACAATCATTATGATCATAGCTAAAACGAAATTAAAAGTTCTATTCCATGCCAAGTCGTATACTCATACACAAGAACAAAAGCCTCGTCCTTATCCAAAGACCTCAATCATAAAGTGATACTCCAACTTGCTTCCATCTTTCCATGCCCTCAACGTAAGTTCCCGGCACTTATCTGCCAGAATCTCTCCCACGACAGGCGCACCACAGTAGAAAACACCGACCTTGAGCTCCTCGTCTTCTTCGAAGTTCTCATCCTCTTTATCCCTTCGATCGGGTCTCTTGCTAGCCCGGAACTTGAGCATCTCCTCATAATGCTCATCCAAGATCTGATCAAAGTCAGGTCGTCCGAAATGGGTAGGGTTGAGGAGGCCGGTGAGTGGTGAGGCGGGATGTTCGTCTGTGCGGTGCATCTCGAGAAGCCAGCGGTACACATGTGTCGAGATCTTCTTGTGTTTGGCGGTTACATGTGTGTTGATGCGGATGTCAAGGTGGGGAGCAACCTCGTGGTCGCGATGCCAATCTTGACTCATGGATACGTCGTTGAGAAGGTCGGAAAGCCAGAGGAGGTAGTTTCGTTCACGGACCATCCAGTGGAAGTCGACGCGACGGTAGTCATCCGCGAAAGTACCTGCTCGGTCGGCATGGGGTGCTTTCTCTTTGTTGATGAGATCAGGGCCGACGCTGCCTTGACGGGTGGGTGTTTCGGGAACGTTGTCGGTGTTTGATGATTCGCCACTGGTGTTCGAGTTGGATCGCTGGTTGGGTGGTGGAACTGCGGTTGCCTCGGAGTCATGGTGGGTATGCGCGTCTTCGTGATTATGTTCGACTTCGTGGTTTGGACCGCCGTGGTCGAGATCATCGTTGTACTGCAAGTCGGCGAGGATACCAGAGAAAGGTGTAACACCGATACCGGCCCCGATGATGATGGAGTGGTTGAAATCGTAGAATCGCTGAGCGGGTGCGCCGAAAGGACCATTGATGCCGACTTCGATCTCCGACTCTCCAGATTCACCTCCAAGCTCACGAAGCTTCTCAGTCCAGTTACCATCGGTCTTGATGTGCAGCATCATCTTGTTGCCGCGACAGAATGAGACAGTGAAAGGGTGCCATTGGAAGAAGCTGATCTTGGGAACTTGGAGGAAGATGTACTGGCCAGCCTTATACTTCCAAAGACGCTCACTGGGGATGATGGCCGTGATCTCAACGGTCTCCTTGTCAAGAACCTTCATGGTCGCCTTGATGCGATGGAAGCCGAGACCAATACGGACAACGCGCTCGACAAGGACCAGGAGGGTAGGGAAGGCGAGGAAATATCCAAACATGGGCCACTGGAACAAACCAGCAGTACCATGCGCCATCATGAGACCGATGATAGGAAACATGAGCAAGTGACCCAGTTGGAAGACTTCATAGTTCCATTTTCGCACCTGCGGGACACTCAAGAGGGAAAGGATCCAGAACAGAGCAAGGCCAGCGATACCTGTGACGCCAGGCAAGGTCCGAATAAAATCGCTGTACTGACGGGGAACTGCATCAGCGCCAAGCACTTCAGCCACCTCATCCTCGTTGGCCGGATTACTTCCGGAACGGAATGATCCAGTCAAGTGTCCGATGGCATGTAAATTCGCAAGCAGAATGGCGACGCAAGAAATACGAATGTGGAACTCCTGTGAGAGATCCCAATTGAAGAAGCGCGAGATATGGTACGACCGGCGCAGCCACGTAGAAAAGTATCGCGACATGCTGAGGATCAAGAAGAAGAAAGTCGGGTATAGAGCTCCAGCGCAGGTCTTGGCCATGACAACACCCCAGCCGAACCCATTGCGGTATTTGGGCGTGGTCTGGTACTTGACGAGCTGCCATATTCCGAAAGCCAACTGCATACCGACCACAACACCAAGAAACACGATCTCAGGTCCATGAACAGCCCAGTACGAGCGAATTCGTCTCCAACCTGGCAGTTTCTTGATGTAGCTCTTATCCTCCTCCTCTTCCTTCTTGGCCTGCTTGAGCGAGGGAATCTTCCACTCCTTGACCATCTTAGCAAACTCGTCTCTCGGAATTTTGTCGGCGCCCGAATCGCCCATCATTCTGCGCAGGAAGGCATGGCGCGCATCGTTGTCGTGGTCGGTGTGGATGACATGGTGAGCGCTCGGCTTAGGAACAAGCTCTTTATGTTCCTGGTCGAGTTTGCGCTCGACTTCGTGGTAGTTTATGTGTCCATCGTTATCGTGGTCGAGATCGTCGAGGAAATCGTTGATCTCTTCGTCGGTGAGGTATTGGATGTTCTTGGAAGAGCGGATGGGATGGTCTGCTACGATGGATTTGCGATTGCGGTGACGAGCCATTGCAAGGCAGTCGTTTGTCGCAACAAGTGACGATATGGTAGGTGGACAATGGCAGAGAAGAAAAAAAGGACTCGCGCCCCGAAAGGGGGATGAGAGAAATTTACATAGTGTTGACTAGAAACATGCCCAGCAATGGTACGTCAGCATCTGGTGATGCCAAGAGTACCAAGCGTTTTGAACAACTCAACACTAAAAACAACCTTAAATTCCCCGATGAGAGCAATTTCACGTGTTGATCTCCATCGCCTACAAATGCCCCATCGATTGGGCCAAGTCTGTTACAGTACTGCAGAACAGCGCAGAATTACGTGGCTGAGTAGAAAGCCAAGTTTTTGCGTGCCCTGATTTTCGTGCTGGTGGATGACGGTGCCCAGGAAAGAGGCTTAATTAAAGGAAACCGCTTGAACCAATGGAGACTACGCCCAGAGACTTGGCGATCTTGGCTTTGGGATGGCTTATCGGAAGAAGGTCATTGGATGAATTTGTTCGGGGGGTTGACTAGCGACGGAAAGTTTCGTGTTCTTGAGCGAAAAGGTTAGGGATTGATTCCGAGACTCTGGGACGGCTCGCTAATGTTGTATGCAATGGCTGAGAGTGGTTGTTGGGTGCTGAGATGTGGATGACGTCAAGACAGATAAGATATGACAAGGTGATAAGATAAGCAAAAGACGATAAGATAAGATGTCGCGATGGCCGTAGGGTAACTGCAGCTTCAGGACAATTGACGCGAAATAAAATGCTCGCACTTGTTATATTATGTAAACGGTTCCAGAAAAGGAATAAAATAGATTTTCTTGAGATTCTGGTGATATTGAATTACGTTGTTAAGTTGATGTCGAAACTTCATTGAATGACTATCCAGAACCGCTCAGCAGTGAACGATCGTCCTGCAAAACATTGAGGACGCATCGTTTTGCAGCTGGTTGCTCAACCAAGAACAACCTAAAAGCTCTGTGTGCAAATCGGGACTCACGATCGCATGCTATTTTGAGTACCCTCAATGTCCGGGAAGCAAAACGTACAGTTGACGATTACCTACAAGAATGACGTCTTTTTTCTGACCCTAGAGTCGGAAATTCCGGTCATAATTACCAGCTAATCACCTTCAGAGATACTGCATAAGCAGGATTTGATCACAAACCCCATTGGCCACTATATTCATCCGACCAACGATTTACCGAATTGCTTGAGTTTGGTGCTGACAGGAACCTCTATATAAGTATGGCCAGAAAGATGCCAATTTTTTTCGTAGACGTTCATCGCATCATCCACTTCAACATTCATCATGGTCGCCAATCTTCAAACTAAGAGCATCACTACGTCTGATGGACGAAAATACACCTACGACTATGTCCCAGCAAAGGAAAACAAATCAACCGTGCTTCTCATCCATGGCTACCCCGCTACCCGTCATGACTGGAAGTACCAAATCGAAGATCTCTCCACAGCAGGCTACGGTGTCATAGCACCAGATTGTCTCGGATATGGAGATAGTGACATGCCCGTCGAGATTGAAGCCTACAATCTAAAAGATATGAGCAAGCATCTAACAGAAATCCTCGACAATGAAGGTCTGGATAAGGTCGTCGGAGTCGGCCATGACTGGGGTGTCAGTATTGTATCACGCGCCGTTGTCTGGCATCCTGATCGATTTGAAAAGCTTATCTTCCTCTCGCTCGGATATGGCCCGCCGGGAATCTTGCTGGATATCGATACTGTCAATGCGAGAAGTCTTAAAGAATTTGGAAACATACCATTTGGGTACTTTTACTTTTTCAATTCTTACGATGGGGCAAGCCTTGCTGCTCAACACGTAAGTGGTCTCATCGACAAGCTGATGCAGTGGTACTAACAGTCCATAGCTCGAGTCATTCTTCCACCTAGTATTCCCCGCCGAAAATCTCAAATGGACGGAGAATCTGGGTGCCTTAGGCGCAGCTCGTGCATGGCTTAACAACAACACAATCACCCCTCTGCCCAGCTACATGACCGAAGAAGACAAAGCCGCCTGGATGGCAGAGTTCAGCAAGCCAAATGCAACAGAAACGTCAATGAATTATTACAAGGCACTCCTTCGTGGTATCAATGCTAAGGATGAGGAGAACCTGACGAACGAGGATCGTACTCTGCATGTTCCTGTGCTCACGGTCGGTGGCTCGGAGGATGTTGTTGCGCGTCCAGAGAACATGGGAATGAGTACGGGTCCGTTCGCTGCTAAATGGACACACAAGGTGGTCAATGCGGGACATTGGATGATGTATGAAGATCGAGAGGGACTGAAGGATGCTCTGCTCGAGTTTCTCGAACAGTAATGGCGATAAAAGCTGCCAACCATGGACATGGTATATGTTCTTTAGTTCTACGGTACTTCTCTAACATGATTGCGCAATTGATTCTTCCGAACAATGTCCCGGTAGCCTTACTCTACCCTCGTTTAGGGGTAACCCTTCAACTTTTCAAGCCCCTCACTCACGGATGGAGTCAAAGCTCACCTAAACAAACAGCCAGTTGTTGAGAGACACAAGGCTGATATGCGCATGTTGGGCCAATAGCCTGCCCGGGGTGTCGCGGATTCAATTACCGGCATGAGGCCCGGGAGCTAATTCAAGGGGTCAGACGATCCACAAGGATGTAACCTGGGGAAAAAGCATCGACACGGCGATGCCGGGATAAAAGGTAAAAACAGTATCTCAAGGGGATTTAAATCTGAGAGAACGACGTGAAACAAACGCCCAATCAGGGAGCGATGCCATCGTGTTAGTTAGCTGACTATTAGACCCTTCATCTCACTAAGGCGTTCTGGAAAATTATGCCAAGTTCATTCTCAAGTCGATGATCACAATCAAGCGGAACGATTGTTCTCAACTCCGCAACCAGCGGAGCCATGAAGTCATCCCCTGACGCTAAGGCTCGTATTGGTGATTGAGATCTCCAGTTTCCACCAACATGGTCAGTCTTGATTCGCCAGTGAAGAGGCCCGTGTACTAGCGCCTCATGCGTTTCCGGCAATTGTTCTTTTCTTTGACTAACGTTAGATACTTGAGATGAAACTAAAGAATTCTTTCCTTCACCTCCATTTTGCATTTCCAATTCTGTCTTTGTATCCGAAGGCCAACGACTTTCAATCGTCGCTACCCACTTCTTTCATTCCTTTTCTCGTGTTTGACTCTGGCTCACGCTGCCAAGACATTCCCTTTCTCCCACAATGTCTGATCCCGCAGGCATTGGATCACCTTGGCCCTTGAAGGATGAGTTTATAGGTGGAAAGCTTGGCAGCGGTGCCGGCGATAGGAAATCATGGCATCGCCTGGAAGACCTTCCCACGCCCTTCGCCACACAGTACGCGAGATTGAGTCAACCATGGCTCCCCGGATTTTGGACACGGTTTCCGTATCGTGGGTTCAGCATGTGGTTGCTGGCCTTGATAGGAACTATTGCGGCTGGTCTGATATTGAAGTACAGTGATGGAGTACCTGTCAAGAACTGGGATGAGCATATACAGCCTACCGTTTGGTTGGCTTTGACGTCAGCGCTATCGGGTGCCTTTCTTGCTTGTGCTTTCACAGAAGGAGCGGCGATATCATATTGGAGGACTGCTGGGAAGCCAGTCACTGTGAGTATCAGACTCCCTCCTACGAGCCATTGATGCTGATGATATTTAGTTACAACAATTACAAGCTGTGTATGGCTCTTCAACGGGCATAATACAGGCTGCTATTAACCTGTTTACATGGAAGTCCAAGACTCTGGGCATAGGTAAGACGACCGACCCCTCAAGGCATCGATATTGAGTTCTTACACGGGTACAGCGTCCATCTTGATGACATTATCCGTCATGCGAGGCCCATTGATGCAACGGGCCTCGGCAACAACAAATTACTACGAAACACAACAAGGGAAGATGAATTTCCACATCGCGCGGGAACTACCCGCGGACTACGCCTGCATCGTCACAGGCCGAACTCACTCAACGTCGCTACTCAGCAAGAACTTCAGCAATGTTGCACATAGCTATAGCCGCCGTGACGAAATGGCCGCTTTCGATACGACCTGTACAAACTGCACGACAAAAGTCCAGGGTTTCGGTTTCCAGGTCAACTGTACCGAGACGACGCGGGACTACAACCTCACCGTTGGCGCAGACCAAGCGAGTTTGAAAGATGCTATGAACGGGGCAAGCTTTTTCCAGGTAAATATTACCGAATTTACCGACTATTCTGTTTATGATATGCCTGATGGGGCGTTTCTACGATATACGACGCTTTACAAAGACGAAGATAAGTGTTATGGCAAAACGAAAATTCAAACTTGCGATCTGCATGCTGGCATTACAGAATTTCCCGTACGTGTAGACGGCGATACGGTTGAACTTGAGGGAACCTGGAAGGATGACAAGTTCATTGAGCGCAAGTAAGAAACTCCTACCAACCGTTTTCATATGGTTGACTAACCGCAAAAAAGGTACATGTTGCCTGCAGGGCTGGTCGCAAGTGGCTCAGGAAACATTCTGGGCGGCTTCGACACCATCGTCAGCAACCTCTACGAATCAACAGCCTACATGCGGTTCACCGGCGCAACAGGCTACGATCTCGCCTCAACCGGTCTACCGGCAGCTCAATACCTAACCATGAGCGGCCTGGTACCTGGCTGCAACGACACTTGGTCAAACCCAATGGACGATGTCATCGAACTAACCCGCAACCTCGGGTTTCGCGCAAGTCTTCAGTACGCAAAGTTCAACACAACCGACAAGCAAAAAGTCAGTTACGACAGCGGCACAACAACACTCGTGTACGTGACAGACTACGAAAAGATGTGGATAGCAGTGCTGGTTTCGCTTATAGGGATATTCTCCGTGCTACCCACCTTCTGGGGCTGGTGGGAGCTGGGCAGGGATGTCAGTTTGAACCCACTTGAGATTGCGAATGCTTTTGGGACTGTTGGGCAGGAGTCGCATATCATGAGGAACGTGGATCCGAATCATAATGTTGGAGGAATTGTTAATGCGGTTCATGATATTGGACCTGTGAGGTATGGTGCTTGGGAGATGAGTGATGGCGTGACGAGGCTTGGGTTTGCGGGGGCTGGGTTGGTGAGAAATCCGACAAAAGGAGAGAGGTTTAATTATTAGCGTTGAAATTCTAGAATCAGTCTATCCCTAATGATGAATAATAATTAGTTGTATGATGGCCGCAGGGTGTCAGAAGAATTGATCATAAACATAAGAGACGAAATAGTTTTGTCTTCGTATGGCGATTTAGAAGGGCATTTTAGTAGTCTAAGCCTTAAAGGACATTCTCAAATCGAGCTATTTTCACTGAATACAGCATACATAAGAGGATTTCAAGAACCTGACTCTTTCTAACTCTCGTTAAGGGAAAGATGCTCTGTTTTGATCACATCACGCGGGGTACCCACGTAATATAAGCTCGACCAATCGGCGCACCGCATTTGCTGACAGACATTTCTTCTGTTGCCAACCTGAATGAATGGATTCTGTGCGCTGCATTGCCGTGCAAGACGTGCAAATTCAAGATGCGCAGCCATAACTTTAACCTAAATGATCGACAAAGAAAAGTTCTCCAGCTGGTGCATCGAATGTTTTGCCTAGCCCTTGAAAAATCTTCCAACTTCATTCCGTCTTCATTAACGCATCCATTTCTTTTCTTCTCTTCATCAACCTCGAACACTATATGCAGCATGCTATCGTGGGGTAAGCTGTGCTAGGTGAGTAACTGAAGGAATTTCCTCTAGACTTAAGCTACATAAATAATGTAACCCAAGTGCTAGTCTAAGCTGGCATAAGGTAACTAAATTATTTCATCTTTAGGTTAATTCTTCTGACACCATGCGGCCGTGGAAAGCACCTACTCATGAGGTGTTTACTACTCTACCAGCGGAGAAAAGGACCTTCTCCCTCTTTCTCAAGCTCCCGTACGAGCTACAACACATGATCTGGCTTGAAGCCTTGTCACAGGAGCGTCTCATCAAGGTTGACCTTGACGGTGGCTGGAATGACGATCGACCCTACAGGATCACTCTAGACGGACCTCGAGATACGAATGCACCGATACTAAAACCGTTTCTCCTCACTTGCTCAGAGTCGCGAAAGATCGCAAAGTGGACTTTTACCGGGTGCAGTTGCCATGCAGATACTATTCGCGTAAAGATATATGCGCGATATGGTACGCCGGCGTACTCTATCTTTGTCCCGAGTTAGATATTGTGCACATCTCAGGGTTTGGGCATTTCGTCGAATTCGCTACGGATATTTACAATAACGATCGCGACCGCAAAGGCCTTTTGAACCTTGCAATAGGAGACAGGACTTTCTCACATGTTCAACTCCCACATCTCGACAGGGATGCTGCCAAGGCAGCCGTATATCGACTTCAGCGTCTCATCTTTGAAGCGCCGGTCATCGGTATCTCTCGAGATAGAGATAAGGAGTCAATCGAAATGCCCTGGTCCGTACCATGTTGCGGCAGTACAACGACCTTTGATCGTCTACCGACAGATCCTCGAGAGCTGGATACGTTGCCGTTACACGTGGCTATGCATGCAGACATACAATGGAGAAGGCGTATATGACGAAAGTTTCTCGCCAAGGCAGAGATTGATAGATCTCAGTGCAATTTTGGAGAAAAGGAGCTTATGCTGAACTTGTTGCATCCAGGTGACGATGAAAAAGACGAGACAGATTGGGAAAACGCCTTACACAAGATTCAAGATGGCTGGATTCCCTGGCCTCCGGCACCTACTCCTGACTATGTCCCGCCGGTGGTTACTGGCTTTTGGATGGTGCCTTGGAAAGCTTTGCCAAAGCATGGCCACGAAGACCCGTACGAACCGTATTTCGTGGATATAAGAGAGTATCCACCAGAACTGTGTGTAGCGCAACCTAGCATACAGCTAGATATCGGTGATTTCAAAGGTCCTGTTGCAGAATGGCAGCATCCGGCGTGGAGAAACGGCTGAGGAAGCTTTTGAAGAGGGTCCTGGAGGGCTTTGTCGGGTTAAATCGGCCGTCGAGAGAATCGTCGAAGAAGTATTCTAGCCACTGGATGTGAATCCAAAGCGGCATTATACTTCCTCATATTTCTAGCCCCTTAATCTCAGAAACTGAGCCTCCTGTTTCCCACCAAGCATAGAAGAGTCCAAAAAGAACTAGTTATGCAGTACCTTTACCTTTGTTCCTTTGCTGTTCGAAGTAATATTATGATTGATGCAGAATCAATAGATAAGATTAACAAGTACTCATTTTGATAGTTGAGGCAAACGACTGACGCCATAAATGAAGTAAGCATCGTCATGTATGCGGATGTGTGATATCCTTTGAAGCTCAAGGCCCCTGAATAGTAGTGATATGGTTCCCAGGGGGGGGCAAATGGTTTCTGGTGGGAACTTTGTTATTCTCGTGCCAAGATGTGGAATTCTTTTATTGGATACATTTCAGGAGTAGAAGGTCTATCCAACAAAGCTTACAGTCTATTGCCCATGAGTCGTTGTATGGCCTTCTTAGTACATCGTTGGTTGAAGACAGAATCGATAAACTTTTGGCTTCACAGCCATAACTTTGACCTAGATAAGCCACACACAAAAGAAAAAAAGATTAAAAGTGGTATAAGGGCTACTGCCTAGGCTGCCTAGACTTGGACGACCTTGTGCTATCTTTACACCATCTACGCCAAAACCGCCGCTTCTCTACCATCTGTCCCGGGCAAGTCACGCAGATCAGAATGTCGCACACACATGTCCCGTGGACTCCACCTCCTACTGAGATCTTCAACCTGCCCGCCGAAACCAGGACCTTTTACTTCTTTCCCCGCCTCCCGTTTGAGCTCCGTCATATGATATGGCTCGAGGCTTTGTCACACGAGCGACTCATCAAGATCAGACTTCTTGAGAGGGCTTACGTCAACAATGTACCATACAACCAAGACTACGTCATTTATTTAGACAGGCCACAAGAACTGGAGATTGACCCCATAGTACACCCCATTCTTCTTAGTTGCTCAGAATCACGGAAGATAGCGAAGCGGTTTTACCGGGTCACGTTCCCATGCAATTACCTGGACGATGACCACCCTGGTACACTTTATTTCTGTCCCGAATTCGATACTCTGTACCTTCAGGGAGACGACTCGTTCATGTGGTTTGCGGACTTCGCTCGGGACTTTTATAACAGGGATCGTGACCGCAAAGGTCTCTTGAATCTGGCTTTATCAGACGATACTGACCTTACCCCCGATTTCCTCGATAGTTATACGGATGGATTCGTAGACGGCATAGCTCGACTTCAACGTGTTATGTTCCAAGGCGGAATAGTCGCCACCAGATCGAGTGGTCAAGCCTTACGAGAAATGCCCTACTCCGTCCCACATTCTGGTAGCACAACAGCTTTTGACCGCTTACCCGCAGACCCCCGAGCTATCGACAAGCTGGAAAGGGTGTATTTACTTCCTCGGTCCAATCCTTACAATCGCGGGTTGGGCTACAGGAAGCGCGAGTGGGAAAAGTTCTTAGATGCGATAAAGATGGACCAGTCTCGACGCAACTATGAAGAACATCTCATACTTGACCTACCATACCAATGGAGTGACGATACATTGGTCCTCAGGGAAGATTGTCTGGAATTTATCCATGGTGCTTATGAGAAATTGTGGGAATCTGGTCTAGAAGTGGAGGGGGAACTTCCACCGTCTGTGGATGGTTTCTGGGTGGTGCCTATGGAAGCTTTCCAAGAGGATGAAGACGGCGAGACACCAGACTGGGTGGATATAAGGGACTATCCACCAGAATTGTGTGTAGCCCACCGGGGCTGAACTGGCCGTCGAAGGCATAAGACACGGGCCCTTGGGTTGTAAAGAGGCTAGATTGTGCCTACCTGTGCAAGAAAATGGAAGTCTTTTACTACATATAGTTCGACATTGTAGGAGGTCTATTCGATATGCTTTGGGGCTTAGTAAGATGTGGTGCAGAAAGTGTAAACCTGGGACGCATAGTCATAACCTTAATCTAAATGTGGAAAACAGGCAAAGTTCTGGGTATAAAGTCGACAGTCGATCCTCACCTTGAACAAGAGACAATTCTTTCTTATCTTCTTCCAGTCTTCATCAACACATCCATTTTTCTATCCCCAAACTCAAACACTGCACGCCAGCTCAAAATGTCGTCTACCTAGCATATCGCACCTTCTGCCAAGGTCTTCACCTTACCTGTTGAAACCAGAACCTTTTCCCGGTTTCCCAATCTGTCATACGATATTCGTTACATGATCTGGCGTGAAGCGCTATCCTACGAGCGTCGTCTCATGATCTCACTCGGTTATTCTGATATAAATACACGCTCTAGCCGATCCTACGAATTGGAGCTACGGATGCCCCGAGAAAGGATGGCTGAGCCGATAACGCACCCCCTTCTCCATACTTGCTCAGAGTCGCGACGAATAGCAAAGACGGTCGGTCTACCGGATTCAATTCCCATGCAGGTACTACGGTGAAGACACCTATTTTAAGCTTTATATTTGTCCTTAGCTAGACATTGTCGACATCGATTTGAATATGCCAAGACATTTCATTCAATTTGCTACAGATTGTTATAACCAGGACCGGAACCGCAAGGGTCTCTTGAATATCCTCTTATCACACCCACAATCACCAGCACGCGTATTTGGCCTAGATAGATTCTCTATCGATCAGGATGCTGCCAAAGCAGCCATATACCGACTTCGGCGGGTCGTTCTCGAAGGTTTAGTAGAGGCCGCCATATCTTCTGACCAAATGTCACGAGAAAAGCTCTACTTAGTTCTCCGTCTTGGCAGAGGAATAACCTTTGACCATTTAACCACAGAACCTCGAGCGGGAACCACTGATGACCTGGCAAGGCTGATGATGATTAACCGTTCCTGTTTCAATGAGAGTAACAGTAAGTGGCAAAGACTCCTGGATATGGCGGAGATTGACAAGTCCAAATGCAATTTTGAAGAAAGTATCATGCTTTTTCGAGATCGCTCATATCGCTGTCTGCCAGTAGCTAGGAGTGTTTTGCCTTCTGTTACTGGTTTCTGGATAGTGCCGCTGGAGGCATTCCAAGAAGGTGACGGGAAGGGGTCCACAGGTTATGTGAATTTGAGAGACTATCCACCAGAATTGTATGTAGACAGTCAAGGTTAAGACGGTCGTTGAGAGAGCGAGTGACAAAAAGGCATCTCAATCGCATCTCAGTCACATTGTACGAATTCAAAACATCATTGAGGCTGCTTGTATGGTTAGCACCTCAACCTCAGAAGACAATCTCCCTGTGGCTTCATAGACAGGGAAGTAAACAAAGGATGTTATAGTTGTTACATGGTGAATAGACTGGGAAGTATTTGTATAAATGCTCGAGGAGGTGAAGTACTGGAAGTCGAAAAGAAATAGCAATTCGTCTGCCCCTGTGTGCCGTTTCTTGAGATTTATGGTCCGTGATTTAGGCAAGTACTCAATACTTTGGTCAGCACGCTAAGTTCTGCGGATTTATCGGTACGAACAACCTAGCAAGTCCAATCAGCCCTAAGCCGGAAACAGACTCATCTAGTCCATTATGACGATCTCCTCACTTCAGCCGACACCACAATAAACCTAACCAGCGTTCACCAGACAAGATCAGCCTCAGGATCGGAATCACTCACAATGCATCATGATCGAAGCTCTGTTGCTAGTAATGGAAGAGAATTTCACTTTCTGCCCGTCACAACGACAAATCCCGGCAATCGTCGCGAGACAGAGCTACGACATGCCAGTGCGCGATCTTATCTGGCCAAGTCAATGCATCGTCACAAGAAGAAGAACACCGACGAGACTCAAGGAACTCTTATACCGATCGATGGCCCGACTTGGACCAGATGTCAACCAGCGCTACTCTGCACTGTACCAGATAGGATAGTCGACCAACACACCAAGATGCTCCTACACTACTGCACCCAATCCTTCTGGCCAGGCTTCGAAGTCGGGTCAGCGGCATTCCACATCCCCTCTTTCGCTCGCGACTACAACACGCTCATGTCTCAAGGTCCGGCTATGATCCACGCCCTACTATGGTCAGCAGCTGTGAGCCTGAGCTACAGAAGGAAAGCAAAGGTCGCCGACAAAGCCAGCTTGATGCATTACAACCAAGCCCTCAAACACATCTCTCAAGACATATCACGACCTATAGCGGAGATACCAGAGCAGACGCTGTATGCAATTCTAAGCGTCACAGGTCCTGAAGTCTCCCTTGACGATGGAGAGGGTATCGTGAGACGAGCGTTTAATCCACCATTGAAGGAACTTGCGTGGATACATGTTTATGGGAGGAGACTTCACATTGATGCCCACGCGACAGCTTTGATGAGGATTGTTGACTTGAAAGGCGGAATACATAATCTCAAGTTTTCGGAATTCCAGGCTTCATTTAATTACATGGATCTCACGAGGGCTACACAAAAGCTAATCAGGCCACATCTTCCCGTTTCAAGGTTATATGGTAGGGTTAGGGAAACACATGATAGACGACAATTCTTTGGTTATGCAGCCGACCTAGCGTCCTGGTCTTGTGGGGAAGAGTCTTCGGAACAGATCGATAGACTTGTCGCAGGTGGACTGAACACAGCTCTGCAAGAAGTCGTCTGCGATATGAGGATATGGGTCACAGTCATGGAGGGCTATCACCGTGGCTTACTTAAAAGCCTCGACACTTCGCTCCTTGCAGCTCATCGAGACCTGATACAACAACGACTTCTCGCTACCCTCCTCGACGAAGAGGCACTCATTGAAGAAGACATAGAGACTGCTGCGTCGATCAACAATCTCATTCAGACGGCTCTGCTGATATTTTCACTTGGAGTAATCTTCCCTATTACATATGCACCGCCTTACCATCGACTAGCACGACGTCTCAGATGTCAGCTCGAACAACACGTTACCCAGGCATCGCCGGATCTTTTAACATGGCTCGGTATGCTTGGAGTACTGTGTTGTGAGCAGGTTGGCAATGATCTCCGAGGGTGGTTCATTAATTTCTCAGGCATCATGGAAAGGAAGCGGCTGAAAGCGAGAGACTGGTCTACGACGAAACAAGAATCATTGGAACCTTTCCTTTGGTCTGCCGTGTCTTGCGATGCATCAGCAGAAGTAGCATGGCGAGAGGTGCAAGAGGGGTCAAGAGGTTGGGAGAGCATGGCATGGTCTGGTATATTGGGGACGATATGTGGATGAGATAGCATCGCTATTCGGATTTTTCGACCCTCCGAAGAGAACAGCTCATCGGACAGTCTTGTGGTCGAGATCCTACAGCCCTGCCAGCCCTACAAGGATCGAGTGAAAGCGATCTCGACGTCATCAACTCCCACAAAGATAAACGCTATTCCTGCTGGGGTGCTGACACTAACTCCTTTGCCATTAGCTTCCAGACTAATCTTGATTGGGTATATACACTAAATCCAGCGGCACAAGCCGATATCTCCAGCTCGGCGCGAAGATGAACATTGAGTTAAGGTTATTCTACATCAGCTGGATAAATCCGTTCGTATCCCCGATTTTTTCTCCATCTGAGCTTCCAGCACCTTACATATAAACCACAAATATTCTATAATACTGAACCCCACCAATTCCACCTCATCTTCACCCATCGTTCTACTCAACACCATGTCTCTCGCCGGAAAAGTCGTCCTCGTTACAGGAAGCACTAAGGGTATCGGAAAAGCCGTCATCCAACGTGTCGCCGCCGACGGCGCAAACGTTGTTATCAACTACTCCAGCGATGGCACCCCAGCAGAAGAGATGGTAAAAAAGATCGGTTCTGATAGAGCCCTAGCCGTCAAGGCCGACGTGTCCAGCATCCCCGAGATTGAGAAGCTGGTGAACGCTACAGTGGAAAAGTTCGGCAAGATCGATTGCCTCATGGCCAACGCTGCTTGTGCGCCCATGAATGATCTTGAAAGTTCGACGGAAGAAGCTTTTGACAAGGCTTTTTTGCTTAATGTCAAGGGACCTTATTTCTTGGTTCAAGTATGTGACACTGCAAGATGGATATGATGAGGCAAGCTAACAATTTGCAGAAAGCTGTTCCCCATATGCCTCGCGATGGCCGTGTCATTCTCGTCTCGACGGGTATCCTACACAACTCCACCGTTGCACCGCGCTATCTCCTCTACGCAGCTTCCAAGGGTCCAATTGAGCAAATGACGCGAGTAATGGCCAAGGACCTTGGACAAAAGTACGGCATCACTGTTAACTGTATTGCTCCTGGCCCTACCGCTACTGAAATGTTCTTCCAGGGCAAGTCGCAGGACATGATTGACATGATCGCTGGTTTCAGTCCGTTGAACAGGCTGGGAAAACCAGAAGAGATTGCGGAGGTTGCGGCGTTCTTGGCAGGGCCTGGCAGCTCATGGGTTTCTGGACAGGTTATTGGTGCTAATGGAGCATCATTTGTGTGAAAGGCAAGTAATGTGTGATATTACCAGAAGTTGACGCTGCTTATATACATGCATGACCTGGGTTGTATATATCAGACAAACAATAATATTCTATGAAACAAGCACCGTCACCGAAAAGAAATTGAAGCACCACCCAGACACCCTAAACCAGTCTGCTGAGACATAGCTCAGGAACACACTTCTCCAGAGCTTCCTTAAGTTGGACACCCTCCAGAACATCCTTGGCCGTCTTCAAAGCGCCTTCATCATTAACCAGAGACCCAACACACTCCATGGGATACAGCCAAAATCCCATCGCAGGCTGAACCCACTCCCCATGCTCAATCTTTTCACTAAGAGCACGACTCTTGAAGTTCTTGCGTTGACTTTGTACCCAAGACGTAGCCTGTTCTCTCGTTGCTATGTTTCTGCCACTTGTCTCATAGCTCATCATGAAGCGATAGTTGACCTTGTGCTCATGGGCGGCTTCTAAAATCTCGAGCAGACGGAACCAGCTGAGGGCTATATGAATGGGGTTCTTGAAGGAGAAATATGGTCGGGTGTGATCGTTACCCAGCTTTCGTGGATCTTGAGATAGCCTATCAAAGCTTGGTATACAAGTTGACATTGGGCCAGTGCAATCGGGCTCCCAAATTGTTCGTGGTTTCGGTGGCTGGGGCTCATCGGAGCCATTATTTGCGGCAGCAGCAGCGATAGCCATAGAGTGAACATAGGCAAGCGTTCGTCGGGGAGGAGGAGGAGCTTTCGTCTTCTCTTGCATATGAGCAAACGACACAGTCTCCAGCCGAAGGAGTACTCCTCGTAATATGTCCCTCTCCGCATCTTCCATATCCATGAGCTTCTGAATGTTGGGCTGGAATGGGAGAGTAAGGTTGACAAGACCCACGTATCGTGGATCAAGCTGATATAGATTGAAGGCGAAGTCTGGGAAGTACTCCGAGATGCCGACTTGAATGTTGTCGAGATCCGGGCGGAAGTAGAATGTCCCTTCCTGAGTCTTATTTCCCCATCGGTAGATACAAGGTATCTTCACGCGGTAGAAGCGGTTTGCAGTATCGCGCGACTCAGTGCAGACATGGAAGAGCTTGCTCATGGCATATCGCTCTTCCACAACGACGCAATATGGCTTCTCGGGGATATCGTCTTTGGGTGATTTTGTGTCTTGCTTGCATGGTTTATTGCCCCTGCCCTTGGCCTTGGCTTTTGTCGCCTTATTTCGCTGGTTTCTGTTGCGGGCAGAGACTTCTCTCCTTTCGAGGGAGATACGAATGAGTCGCTGGCTCAGTAGGACTTGCTCCCATATCAACGTTCTAATGTCATACGGGAATTCGCCGAATTTTGGGAACTGAGCAACTCCTCGAGGTTCAGGGTTCATAAGGTCGATGTTGGTGTGGGTTGAGCCACTCGGAGTCAAATCTTTCTTCGTGACATTCTTTTGCGCAGAGGTTGGCTCATCTTGAGCTGCCTTGCGTCGAGCTGCGTTTTTGCGACCCATTTTGTAAGTGATCTAGGCGATGTTGTGTGTTCAGAAGCTGACAAGCTGAGTTGCAAATGCTTTATGACAGAGAGAAATGATGGCTAGTGAGAAGGGAGCACTGACGGCTTTTTATCAAATATTTCTATTGACTGAAAACTTAGAATGCGCGCATGCCATGAGAAAAATTGCGTCCGTGAAACTTTACGTGAGGTATGGTTCAGGAATTAAAAGGTAAACTTTCCCTACTGCACTGCCCATTTTCCAAAATGTATGACCCTCAAATCCTATTTGGTATCTGCAGAAAGTAGAAAGGCTGCCTGCTTGGCTCCATGTGATGTATTCAGGTGAGATGATTATGATGTGCGGCGTTTAGGAATAATGATGGCAAAATAAACATTTCACATGAGAGTTGTACGCAACTCTCTCGAATTGTGTTGATGCTGTTTTGAATCCCGCTTATGACCATGTCATGACTCATGCAATGCCGACATCATGGTCTGCCATAAGAAAGCTATCCTTTTTCTCATTCAAACTCGAACACCTCAAGCTACAGGTTAGATCCAATTTTGAGTGTTGATGTTTTGACTAGGTAATCCAGGCTATGATTGGCCCACGATGACCCGCTCCACTGGAGTGCTCGCCATTTTCCCAAAGCCATAGACATTCAATGCAAGCACGGCAATAGCAAAGAACGAAAAGCTTCCCGCAAAAGCTTCATACTCGCACGCAAGATCAGGACCGTTTCGGAATTTTGTTCGCGACAAGATGCGCTTCTTTCTAGCCCCAGTATTGCGAGCCGTTAATCCCCAGCGTGCGCGGTCGCATTAGTACGCAAAACGCCATTCGAACACCACGATGCGATGCCTGCCCGACCGAAGCAACCTCGAACGAAGCTCACAACCCTCGAGCTAATACAATATTAGTGCAGCAGTATCTATTGATCCCGTCTCGATGCTCTATAAGCAACGCGAACGCCACTTGCGGTCAAGGTCACGCCCGTCTGGCGGCCTTCATTGTTAGCTCGTTCAGACGTCTCCCATGCCGCTTCGCGTCCTCAACCCTCCGCTGCCGATTCGTGCCGTTACGGTCCTCACGAGACAAATACCACAGCCGAGCTTGAGGTCACAATGCTGGCGGCAGGTGCGCCTTCGACATCTCCGGGCGTTGTCTCGGCGGCTGCCCCAAGCACCACGACAAGCCATCGCGACAAACAAGTTGTTCGTGATGCAATGGCCGATACGACAGCCGTCAACCGCCGTTAGCCGATCGATTGCAACACACGTCGTGCGATATACCATGTAAGCATAAGGCAGTCCGCCATGCCAATGCCCCGACAACGTAGCGACCCTAACGATTGGGCGAACCGGCCGTCATTGTGATCTCTTCTATTGGCCCCGTGAAGACGTGTCCCGATCGTATACTCCATTGCTTCTCACACTACGCGACGGAAGATATGCGTGACACCCATAGTACTCTGCGACAAAGGTGAATCCCGTAGTTGACGTGCAAGATGACAATTAAGTACTACCCAACTAATCCGAATCCGAACTACTACTACTCGTATCAACCTTTCCACTCTTCTTAAACTTGACATCTGGAATATACAGATTCGACATATCATGACGTCCTCCACATTCCGCCGCCTTACAAGTATATCCCTTGTCAAAACACCTCTTGCACGTATCCCAATCGCCGTCGTTGCAGATAGCGCAGTAGTAAAACTCGCCCTTGATCAAGACGTTGCAGATATCGCAGTAATACTTGGGATACACCTTGACAAGGCTATGCTTCCCCTTTCCATCGCATGTTTGTCCCTGCGCGAGACAGTCGCGACAGATATCGTAGTCGCCGCCGTCGCATTTCTTGCAGTGGGCGTAGGGACCGCTGATGGCTTGATCGCAGACATTGCAGTCGAGACCGACGTCCCAGGCGGGATATTCGACGAAGTCGGCGAAATCTTCAGTGCCTTTTCCGTGGCGCTTCTTTGCTTTGCGTTTGTCTGCGTAATTGAGTCAGCGACGAATGACAAGTAGTAATGTGTGAACTTACCGATGCGGTCCTTTACGAAGAAGCCCGCTACGCCACCCGCAGTGAAACCACCAGCTGCAGCAAGAAGAGAGGATGACTTCTTTCCACCCTCGGGCAGGCTTGGTCGTGAGTCTTGCGGGTTTGCGTATTGTGGCTGTTGTGGTCCTCTGTTTGCTGTATGCAGACTGCCTGGGAAAGCGGGCATGGCTGTCAGTGGAGGAAGATCAGATGGCGCTTGCCATGTGCTTCTTCCTGATGTTTCAACGTAGTACCATTGTTGGTCCTTCTCTGACCAGTGTGCGATCCAACGGGGTGGTGTCGGACAAGGAGGGGCAATTGATGGAGGAGCGCCGTATGGTGTCGCTGCGACTGGTGGGTGCATGCTTGGTGGGCTTGTCATTGAAGCGGGCGGCGGCGACGATGGTTGATGCTGTGGCTGTTGCGAAGTTTGTGATGAAGGGTTGTACGGAGGTGGTTGAGGACTGTACGATTGATGGCCTGAGTATGACTGCTGTTGAGGTTGTTGTGGTGGCGGCTGGTATGACTGTTGCTGTGGTGGTTGATATCCAGGCTGCTGTCCACTGAAGGAGGAGTGACCATTGTATGGCGGGCCCGTGTAAGCTTGGAAGCCTGGATTCTGCTGCGATTGTCCCGGACTGTATGACTGTTGCGGCGCGCCATATGGAGACGGAGATGGTGCATCTCCCTGATAGCTCTGCTGTCCTTGATAGGAATTGCTCCCGCATTGTTGGTAATTCGGGTTATTCGCATCGGGTACTGGAGGAGGAGCGCCTGTCATTCCGTTAGTGAGGACACTCGGGTAACCCAGCCGCTACGATGCCTTACCTCCTTGCTGACCTCCCAGATTGAGCCCTTCAAACTCCTTCTTGAACTTATTTAAAAACGACATCTTGTCTGGATCTCGACGAAGTAAGTAGAATTTAGGGAAATAATACGAGAACAAAGACGGCTTATCGTCGTGGTTTTAAACGTCCAGGTCCCTGTCAGAGGCTGTGTACGCTAATTTCTCAGCTGGGGTAGCGTCGCAGAAGGATCTGTCGTGAAACCCATGGCTTTATATCTGCTGGGGTCGCTTGTCGAAGGATGACGGCCTGCTAAGCCATTTGGAGCAATCAAGCCTTTGCACCTTTGTTAGGCGAAATCCTACGGCTGGTTTGGCTCAAGTGAGGATGAAGGCGGTGCCGTCGATCGCTGATGGAGGATCGATGCCACTGGATGTCTTGTACGCGATGACACTTGCAATTGGACTGGCCTTCAACGCCAGTAATGCACCTACTTTGGACATCTTGGTTAGATTCTTTCTTGTACAGATCGACATTGGGACCTATCTCCAAACGTCATTCATCGTCTCACATTGAGGCCTCCTCATGGGTGCGGTGATGGTGGATGCTTATTCAGCCCTGTGAGGCGGCTGTGCTAAAATTGGTGGACAAACTAAATTTGGGTTGTGACATTCCTCCCAACTTCCAGCAATTCATGGGTTTGAAGACTTGGGGTCCAGTCAACACTACTGCCATCTCTTATCACTTCCCATTATACGACCGTATTATCGCATGTCCTCGTCTCTGAATCGCGTGCTCGGAAGAATGGCAGTTAAAGTTCTCCTCCAATAATTTACCTTGTGGAAGTATCATCGTCCTCTCCAATGCTTACACAACAGAGCATGACTCACTCGGCCACCAGCTCTGTTAAACGTTGACTGGCAGAAAGGCAACAAACAGTCCATATACGGAAATTTGTGAAACCTTGTTTAACTGAATGACTCTGGGTAACGTAAAGTCTTGTCTATAATAATCTGCTTATGACCTACATCTTCGCAAACGGCGTCTACTCTGTTGACAGCAAAGCCCAACATGGCTAACCAACCACCATTCGCAGTTCTTGCGAATGCAGTCCCTCTTCCGCCCATCAAATCCACGACCAAAGCTTCAACACTCAATTTTTTCGGCTTCGTCGATGGTTCAACGCCGCCCGAAGCGGCCCAATTTCTCGCCAAATACTCCGATGGCCCAGCAAAGGATATCCACCCCGCAATCGCGACCTTCCTGCGCATAACCCAAAATGACTGTGTCGGGAATGCAAAGGAGAAGGAGGCATGCTGGTTCACCATTCGAGTCACGAAGCCCAACGACGAGTTTAAAGTCACAAGGTGGCATCAAGACGGACCTATGTATCGCTACGACAAAGGTCACGAAGATGTTGTGCGCAGCAAATATGCCATTACCTTGCTCGGACCATCAACACTCATGCTGGTACCGTCGGAGCACACATTCGCAACGGAAAGTGAAAGCCGCGAGCTATTTCGTTGTTGGTCGCGTCTAGATTTACCTCCACCTCCATATGACAACGCGGAAGAAGCAGACACAGATTTACGAAATTGGCTGGAGAACAAGTTCCAGAATGAACCTAGAGTCGAGGCTAGACATGATCAAGTCATTCGATTTAGCTGGGGAAGGGGTGATAGCCCGATCCACTCGGAGCCTGACCTTGTTTGTGATAGGGTCTTCATGTCGGTGTTGTTTGGCAGTGAAGCAGAAATACTGACAATGTGCGAGATAAGGAAGGCCACATTTGGTGTTTATGAGGTGGAAGAGGAAGATTAGTGATGATGGGCGTAGTATTTGTTGCCTTTTACTGCTGCTAGAAACGAACTGGGTGGTATCGACCAGGGTATCAACCAGAATGGTGGAGGTTAGATGGTTCCCTGCAGCGAGCGTCGCTGAGATTTAGCGAGCCAACGGGTATCCATGGTCAGTGGCACATCGTGGATATGCTCGCTGTTTCCGGTGTGCAAACGAGCTTTCTATATGGCATAAGATTTAAAAGTCCACCTACATATTTATTCGCTGCATTCTTGTGTCTGCGCGCGTGTTGTCCGTGATTCGCATCCATGGTTTATAAGGAATGGCCCCCTGTGCTATCCTACAATACCTAGGTGCCGGGCGGGTCTACAAGCCCTACCCAAACAGGCACCCGCCCCCAAATCTTATCGTGATTTACGCTCACTGCCTTGACGCTTATCTCACCTCAACATCGTATCATATTCTAAGAATTCAACCTTATACCGGCAAAATGCGATCCCCAAAGTCTGACGACAGCTATTTACTGCGCATGCCAAACGAGATCCTGCACCTCTGTTTCGAACAAGTCGCCTACCTCGACCGTGAACTGGCAATAGGCTACGAATACTACAATAGCCGCTATAAAAATGCAAATCTCGACAGCAACGAACACACTCGGGCCGGGCTACATCAAGGCCAAATCAACGTCGAAGGGCAATACGCCTTAACACTCACATGTCGACGCTTTCACGATCTAGTAACACCGATCTTGTACACAACTGTACGGCTAGATGCACATGAATTCTGCCAAAATTGGGCGCATCAAAGGGCTCTTTTCTTCCGAACTATTGACGACAACCCGCCACTCAAGCTACACATCAAAGACCTAACAATAAACTGGGATTTCGAATGCGTGGGGTCGGATACAATCCGATATCTTGCCAAATTGCCGAACCTAGAGCGTTTGGCACTCTGGAAAATGAAGGTTGAGCCTGGAATGATAGCTGGTCCTTTACCAGTAAGCAATTCCTTTCTCATTTGTGTGTGGACTCAATGTCAATATCTTCGTGGAGAACGAATAGGCTTTCATGCCGTGTGGGAAAAGAATAAATGTCTCGCAAGACCTATACTACAAAACCAAAAGAGCCCAAGCGCTGGTCTAACTTGACCTGAAGTGACCAAGGCATTTCATCTCTTATGCTTTTTGGGGGTAATTCTTCTGAAAGTCTGATACTAACCCATAGTACCTAGGAAGAGAAGAGAACGTCAAGCTTGACAGATGTCAGCTTCAAAACACTACACGCCAAACCTGCAGATATCAAACCTCTCCTCGAATGGCCACGAAACCTTCAATCTTTTGACTTTGGTCACATATCATTCAATGGATACGATCTGGATGAGCCAGAAGCAGAATTCGACTACGCCAAATTTACCGATGCACTCGAATCACAGCGGGAATCGCTACGTGTTCTCAAGATCGGATACCTACCTTATTACAATACTGAGCTGCATAAATTGTCAACGCGGCTCTTCCCACAACTACACACCTTGACCTTGAACTTGGTCAAAAAGGACCTATCCCCCATATCGTTGCGCAACTTGCTCGGTCCCTCTCTCCACACGCTCATCCTCGATTTTCATGGGGACTCACAGTGCGGGCCATTCAGCACATTCGCTGCGGTAGAAACGCAAAAGATGATGAGACTGGGGAGATGGGCCAGGAGGGCCAAGGAGCGCGGTGGCGGTGAGAGTCTGGAGAGGATAGGGATTAGAGTATTCGTCGATGATTCAGAAGAAATTGGGGATGTTATTGGGGAAGAGAGACAATGTGAGCACGAGAATAAAAGCAAGAAGCTTCTCGCTATGGCATTGAAGTGTCTGGAAAGGGCCGGATTTCAGTCATTTTGGATTGGGGCGAGTGGAGTTGAGCATACTGCGAAGGATATTCGAGGGTTCTGTGAGTGCGATGATGAGGCACGTGGGTAACAGAAGAATATCTTCTAAGACTTAGGGTGTCGGGATGAAGTAACGTAAGTATTTGGCTAGACTAGCATAAAGTGATGAGATTATTTCGTCTCTTATGCTCACTACAGGCGATTCTTCTGGCGCCTTTGCACAGGGCTAGTTGGACCGTGCCGTAGTAGGATCCGTTAGAACTCCGCAATTCGCTCAGTCATCATAACGCGTATATCTGTGGCCGTGGAATCTTTTGACACCTGAAGTGATGCTGCTGTGAAGGTGGACTACACCTGATATGGATGAAGCCGACCAGGTATTTCGGTTTTTAATAAGGAATGGTATCTCGGAGTTAGTATAAACTTTCTGTTAGGGCAGGGCAAGACCAAAAAAGTTCTTCTTAGGCAGAGGAGTCATGATACTTTATCAAAAGTGTAAATGTGTTTATAAACCTCTTGCGGTGGATATTTATTTCTCACATCCATGAAAGCTCCTAGCATCGGTTTTCATGATGGGTCTTCGTTCGCTCAAAGCGTTCTGGGCGACATACCGCTTCGCACCCCCTTTCTGCTTGAAAGGGCCTGGGTGTCATTGCGGAAAAAGACATCACTTTTATGAATCTCTCATAAAGCTCTCCCGGACCCCCACCCTCATGCGCATGCCGGACGAAATCCTGTGCCTCATTGTCGAAGAGGTTGCGCAACTCGACCACAAATGGGCGATGAACAGGGTCTACTGCACCAACAAGTATAGGGAGCGTCAAGCCAGACACAATAACCATCCTCGTCGGGGACAAGTGGATGTCGAAGGACAGTACGCTCTTACGCTTACTTGCCGCCGATTTCACCGTCTGGTGATGTCCCTCTTGTGCGGAAGAGTTGTCCTCGATTGTTGCGATACTTTCCACCGTTGCGCACATTAGAAACAGCTTTTCTTCAATGCCCTAGACCGAAGTCCATGGCTTCAATTATACATCGCGGATTTAACAGTGAAATGGCTCGGAGAACCGTTGGACGGTGGGGAGATCAGGTCCCTGATTCGGTTGCCGAATTTGCAACGATTGACACTCGATTCGGTCAACCTTTACTTCAGTGGACTGGACTTGGGTCCTTTGCCTGTGAGTAACAATAATACATGAAGTGTTGCTGCCAAACCTTCACTAACTTCGAACTACAGCGAGAGAAGGGAACAGCAAACGTTTCTACACTCTGGTTCTTGTCGATGCGCGCTAAGCCTGAGTCCATCAGACGCCTACTAGAGTGGCCGCGGGCGCTCCACAATCTCGATATAGACATTGTATGGTATCATGACGATTCGATACAAGATCAGCCTCACTCTTCATATAGGAGTACGGACAAGCTAGCCCATGTACTCGGGCTACAGCGTGAGTCCTTGCGCACGTTGAAGCTTGAGTGCTTAGGAAGAGCCTTTCAGTATCACAAAATAACAACATGGCCGTATCCCAAGCTACACACACTCACTGTAAGCGTCACGAACGAAACGCCACGCTCGGACCATTGTTACAGGTGGATAAGCCCCAGCCTTAGGACGCTCATCTTCGATATCCATGTTGGTGTTTCATGGGGCGATTTCCGTGCTACTTTCGGCCGGCGCGATATCACCTGGATTCTGAACCATGGTTGCACCGCTGGTTTGATCAAGAACGAAGGGGGGAGGCAATTGGAGAGAATAGGTGTTCGAGTATTTGCTGAAGACCGGTCATGCTGTGAAGTCTTGTTCGAGAAGGAGCGGGCGAATATGCATGAGGATAGCGATAAGCATGATCTCGTACTCTTGCTTGGGGCTTTGCAGGAATATGGGTTCAGCACTTTTTGGATTGGGGCGAGCGGTGTTGAGTACACGGCAAAATAAATGCGGGAATCATGCAAGTGTGCGAAGTGTGTATCCTAGTTTCTTGCCTGGTTCGACTTGCCCACCTGGCCTATTGGGGTTTTACTTCACTGGAGAAGTCGCAGTTGATGATATAGGAAAGAGGAATTATCTTGGGCTCGGTTAAAGAAACCCCATCGTCAGATAACCTATTTTCCAATGAAAGCATCCATAAGATAACAAAGAAAGGGAGTGTGGCGTCGACATAAAATGACCATACAGACTGATATCGTGGCCTTGGTTCGTCATGCTGTATAATGTGCTTGGATAAGTGCTGACAGGTGATTCGTGATAATTCCATAAGGCGAACTCAGTGGCGTCGGCAATGCCAGTGACTGGCTGCGTCAACGTTTAACCTTTCTGACTCATTGGAACAGCACATGGACAAAAAGCAAATAAGACGGTTGCACTGAAAGCAAGTGACGCAACAGCCATGTTCAGGGAAAGGCCTGTTCACGTGTATCAGGTTTCTAAATTTGTAAAAAAAACATTAACGCCTCAGGATATGCCAAACAACCACGCAGTCACGAACTTTATCTATAATCTCCCCTCCAATTTTCCCCTCGATTTGCAATCCTCACAAACACATTCAAAATGCGTCGAGTTCCCTATCACGCGTGCCAACCGATCATCATCTCCGGCCCTTCGGGCGTCGGAAAGGGCACACTCACCACCAAGCTTCGAGAAACACACCCCGACAAGTTCGCAACTGTCGTATCACACACGACAAGGCCGCCTCGACCAGATGAAATCGAAGGCACCCACTACTATTTCACTAGTAAATCCGACTTCCAGGCTCTCTATGCACAGGGGATGTTTGTCGAGTGCACTGATTACAACGGTCATTACTACGGCACGTCACTCCAAGCTATTCAGGATGTTATTGATAGAGAGATGAATCCGCTGCTGGACATCGATATGGAGGGGGTAAAAGCGATGAAGGCTTTCAAGAAACAGAGCGTGAAGTATGTCTTCGTCCAGCCACCAAGTTTGGAGACACTGGAAGCCCGGCTTCGGGGCAGGGAGACTGAGGATGAAGAGAGCATCAAAGCACGACTCGCCCAAGCAGCACTCGAACTTGGCTACGCTGCGAGGCCAGGGATCTACGACCTGACCATCGTCAACGACGATCTGGACACCGCATACCAAACACTCGAAACGTTCGCCCTCTCAACCGAACCGCTCCCGCCGAAGGCAAAGTCCCTGCGAGGAAAGGTGGAAACATTATTCGAGGAGATCAGGCTACGATGGGTCCACTAATATCCCTTCTCAGACGGCTTAGATCCAAACAATTTTTTATTGATTCGTTCGTTGCTCGCTATTCATATCCGAGCTCTATTCTTTTGAAATGACAATCTAGTATGTATGATCCCTAACAGTTCCTAACGAGTTGTGTGTGTTTCCTCATGATGTTGATGTTGATATTGTATGTCGTATGACTAAAATGCCTCCCAGAACGCCGTATTCGTTATGCAATAAATATTTCCAAATATCCTCCTGTTTCGTGATGGGTTTAGCGACTGCCTCGTCGGCGCCAGCGACGTTTGCGACCTTCATGCATGGGAATCGACTGGTGTTTGTTGACTACAAGATCCATTTGTGATTCGGTGGCAGCTCGTTTAATCATATCTGTCGATGGGCCGTTTGTGATTTCCTCAATCGTCATTCCGGGCTTCTCGTCCTCGATCATATTCATCTCGATCGTCTCTCCAACGCCAAGCACTCGTGGCGTATCAGAGATCTGGAGCTTGCCCGATAAGCCCATCCACTCCAAAGCTTTCTCGAACAGACTTGACTCCGGGGGACTCCACATGCCGACGTCGAAGGTAAAGTGTTGCTGGTCATCGGGGAGGTTCAGCCATACGAAGGGTCTGTTGCTGTTAATTCGGCCTTCGATAACGAAATCACCAATCTCCTCAGGGATCTTGATGCGGTCGGGGATCAGAATAGTTTGGTAGGCTGGGATGATGAGATGCAGCTGCACGGGTTTACAGTGCTGTCGTCTTCGCGCCTTGACCATTTCTCGTTTCGTTATGCGCTCTCGGGCGGCGAGCATGAACATGAAAACGGTGTCGAGCTGGTTGGTGTATCCGCAGAATCTCGGGCTGAGCTTCTTCTCCTCGATGAGATGGAAGAACTTGGGATACCAATCGGTGTCGGGATGCCATAGAAAGAACCAATGCTCCCGGTCTTGGTCGACGCTGGTTTGGCTAAGTCGCTCTCTTATCATGTCAAAAACATATTGTGGAAAGTCTCGTTGTGCTGTAAGAGCCGCCTGGGCCTGCAGAGTATCCGAGATGTTGCCCAGCTTAGCAGCGATAAGATTCAAGGCCTGAATGCCCTGGTACGTCTGGATGATATTCGCCCCCGCGCTCAACGTGGTGGCGACAATGGAAAATTGGTGAAAGAGCTTGGCGCTGTCGACGAGGGACTGACCCAAGATGTGCATCTGCGGGAGGATCGTCTGGGCCGTTTTCACGGTCTGGGACGCGCCCGAAAAGAAGTCATTGGCATGGCCAACAACATCTCCAACCTTGGCGAGTTTGTTGGCGGCCTGAACGATCTTGATGACGGGCGACGCCGAGGCGCAGGTGCTTGCGACCTCTAGAGCAGCTGATTGGAACCTCTTGTCGCGAACTGCTGTACCGAAGAGTTCTCCGAGGCCCATGTTTTAGATAAAGAGTGTATGTAGAGTATCGATTTGGTTAGTAGAAAATGAGTGAGAGACGAGACGATGGATATTGGATGTCCAGTATGGCAGTATGTAGGAGCAAGCGTCCAACGTGGATACTGAGCCAAAAAGGCGGTAACTGAAGATGGATACGCTTATCGAGGGGAGGCCTCTTATTGGACAGGGGATGGGAGGCCACCAATCATTGCGCGCCAGCTGGTTTTGCGGCCCAAGCGGTAACGTGTATCATGGAGAGAAGAGGGGAGTCATCATGCCATGGCAGTAGAATCTCTAGAATGACGCATACGAAATGAGATCTGGGGTCCTTAGCTGAGTGACTCGGCAGCTGAACTGAGGTTTTTGATGTGGATTGAACTTGTCTCGCTACCTCGTTGACATGTCCACCTTGGCGATGGCGTGAGGTACCAGGGAGGGAGCTTTTGTGGGGCTCCAATTTCAGGGGATGTTCTGATTTTTACGTCCAAGCTTCACCAGTCAAAAGACGTAGGGTAGCTGCACCAGTTACAATGAAACCCAGGCGTACACCATCGAATGTTCAAGAACGAACAAAGTATTGATTTGCAAAATCATGGTCAATTAACACTAATATTACAGCTGTAGAAACAAGAACAAGTTCTACCTCATGCCTCCCAAGGAAGCTCATGCAAATCTCGACGCGATTGCTTCTGCATTTTCGCCCACGCAATCGTCCCTCCCAATCTGTCCCCAGACTCATAAAACAAATAAGTATTCCCCCCAGATGTAACAGGGTCAGGAGCCGCAACACGTCCAACATCTTGTCCCTGTCCACGAGACTGATAAAACACGATTGGCTCCGATCCAACCTTTCTTAGCGTCGCATCAATTGTCCGAGCGTACATCTTGCCCGAAGACCCATGGTAAATGATATAAGCCTGTCCTTTCCAGACCCAGTAGTTCGCTCCAGAAACGTTATCGCCTTCAACACTACCGCCTGTGACGAGGTAGTTTGAGTAGACGTCCCATTTGCGACCGTCTACTGACTCGGCGAGTCTAATCTTGCGCTTGTTGTTGCTCTCGTTGGCCATGTAGAACATTGCGTAATTGTACTTTGATGCTCCATTTGGATGGCTGAAGACGCGAGCGTAGCTAGTCTCTGTAGTAATGGAACTGGTCATGGCTGTTGAGACAGCTACACCTCCGTAGCGGAAGTTGATACCATCACTTGATTCTGCCCAGCGAGTCTTTGTGTTGTCGCCGTGGAAGTAAAGAAACATACGACCAGTCTCTGCGTTCCATGCAGCATCTGGACTGGAAACATGTGGGACCGAGTAGTATGAGTCCCACTTGTTCTTGATAATCGGGTTACTAGCATACTCTTTCCATGGTCCTTCAAGACTATCGGCGTAGGCTAGTGAGATACCGCCTGGGTTCTCATGTGGTGCGTAGTAGATGTACCACTCTGCAAGAGGGTTGTCGAGGTACTGTCCGGCATGGAACACACTTGGGAAGATGAACTCGTTTGTAGGATTGTATTTGAAGGTTTCTTTGTTCGTGACATGTCCTTTGAACCAGAACTTGGGCCAGCCAGCAGGTGCAGCAGCTTGTGCACTTGCTAGAGTGACTAAGAGCGTTACGCCTAATAGACGAAGCGTTGAAGAAGGACGCATTGTGCAGTAAATTATATGTAAGAATTATAGGGCTTGCAATAGTAATACAGCAAGATCTACTGGAGATCCCCTTGAAACAGCAAGAGTTTCTATCCCTTATATACCAATTCTTCATTGATCAACTACCTACCATCTACACTGATCACTGACAATAAGTTGCACGGCATCATACCGACACTCCCCGAAGGACGTCAGTTATGCCAGCGCATGACAGTCGCAAGGTTGGATCCAGCTTGCATTATGCGCATTTCAGGGCAGAGTGCTCAGTGGTCAGAAGTGAAAAAGAAACAAAAGGGTGGCCCCGTCGGGCGGTAAGGCTAATGAGTGCAACGTCGGAAACATTACTCTGATCTGCATTCCGGGGTAGGTACTTTCTCACTCATACTAATTTTAGTGTAAGGATGGGTAGTGTTGCGAATGGGTCGTGTGACATCCGCATGTGGTTTACAGCCCCTGCAGCGATGGGGATGGGGAATAACGCCGAATGACTTGCTGCATGTTTAATGAGCTTTGGCATGTGCCTGAACCCTTCATTACCATGAAACTCGAGATCAGATCATTATACCAGCGACAATTCCATTGTACCTGAAGCGCGTAAACGAAAATAGATGTTGGGTCAAGCAAGGCCTTTCATATGGGCTATATGGGTCGTGTTAAGGACCCGGATCCCTGACAGTGACATACTTGGGTACACTAGCCAAAGGATCAATCTTACCAGGAGTTTGTACGAGAGCTTGACTGCGGCAAGCTCACAACGTCATAAGAAATCCTCTTCATCCTTTGTTAATGGATTTACATGTAAGCACGGACATAACGCGGGAGTTGTCCGAGCCATCCGGACAACTCACCAAGTGGTCGGGAGGCAGTACAACTCACTATCAGGCTTAGTCCAGGACTCTTGTCAGCAATCATGCAACATGCAAAGATCTCGAATGAACAGTAATTTCCGATTCACACGATAACCTGTCACTTAGTAAGAATCCCACTCTCCGGCATATTTCTGCAAGTATTATGCAACATCGGTATTATGTGAGAGCTGATTAGAATAGTTCGTCAAAAACCTCTTTAGGTAATGGCCGAAATTGTTGATGCACTTGCTGCGTTTGAAAATCCCATCGTCCTGGAATGTGTTGGTGTATTGCTCGCCGTCTCATCCGATGCCCGAGCATATTGCTGAGCGCCTCATTGCCAATAGCTCACAGGCCTCTTGCGACATCATGCTCATCCTCCATATGACGAAAGGGAACAATGCAGCTTGCCAACAAAAGTAAAAACCTATGGTTCAGTCCCGAAAACAAGCTCTTTCTCGTTTCGAGCTTATCCTCTGCCGACATAACGTCCAGTGACGTGGTCATCGTTCCTTCGACGTGTCTAGTTTAGGGGTATGATAGAAAGAAACATGAAACACGCGAGGAACCTATAAAACCAGTCAGATATCATGAGTGTGTCATTCGTTGAGGCGAAAACTTGGCGGCTGACACAGTCCCGGGAATAAAAAGTGAAAAGGATGAGATTTAAACTTGGAAGAAGAGCCCTTGGCTTTCATGCACTAATTCCCTAATCGCGCTGGAAATGTGTCAGCAGCTGACTGGTAATTTTGTTTTGCTTTTCTATCTTGTGATACGTCATAACCTGATTGTGCCCTGCGACCGGAATAAGATGTCGCACGACGCAATGCAAGAAGCAATTCGGACAAGGTGAGTTGATCGGATAGAATTATTCTTTTCTGTGAAAATGGCTATGAGGTACGACATATTCAACGATTGGTGGAGGTAAGGTGCATTAAAATTAATTTGATTGTGTCGCCAAATATCAAAACTCGCAACCATACCTCACCCCATCATTCCCAACGTGGACCTTCAATCAACCACCCATCGCATACATCTGTGGTTATTTAATTGTGTTGATTGGAGCTGTGCGACTTGATGCCTGACCTTCAGAAACCTGAAATAGACCCATCGCATACCATCTAACCCCCCTCCAAGGCTTACTTCTTCAAACCGCAGTTGGTGCCAGGGACCTGAACAGCAGTCGCATCAACCCTTCCAAGCTTAACAGCCTGATTGTTCGTCAAAGCATTCATAGCTGCTGGGGAGATATTAAAGCCAGCTGCTGTATGGTCGATCGCCAGGATATTGATACTCTTGCCCTTGTATGTCAACTTCCAGCAAGTTCCACAGTTTGGTGAGTTCCAGCCAGGAATTGCCTGCGCGCCGCCGATGTAGGGGAATTTGGGGATCTGTCCTTGCTTCTGCCACTTGTAGCGGGTGATGAGACCGTTTTTGCCATCGGAGCAGGAGACAGCGGTCATGGCGCGGTTAGCATCACCATAGCCAGGGTCGTAGCTCACTAAAACAATTGTTAGTCTTTGCATCCTTTGTGTAGGTAGTGACTGGGGTGGTATTTGGGAGGCTTACCGGTAATGGCTGACACCGAGGTGAGGACAGATGCGAGACAGAAAAGATTGGTCAGCTGCATTTTGATTGTATTGAACTGTTGGATTGGATTGTTGCACGAGATTGAAAAGTATCGAGCATCTGCCCTCTATTTATCCTTTCTCCCATGCATCCCTCACCTCAATCAAGCCGCTCGATCCGAGGATAACCTCGTGTTGTCAAAACACCATCACCACCACCCCGCAATGAAGCTGCAACGCCTCGTGTTACCCAGACGTTCTAGCCACCAAGCATGTGGGGTATCCTGCGGTTCGGACCGCTTCAAGGTTGGCACTATCAGATCAGCTGGGCTTGGATTGTTCGTAAATGAATTTGCTAGTATATGCCGTGTCTATTTGATTGGTTTGCGGCGGGGATTGAGTTCGTATTGGGATGTTCGAGAACATCTCGTATTCTACGGCACGGCACCTGATCATCAGCTTGTTTTGGAAATTTAGCTTGAGTGAGGTGGCATTGGAATGAGGGGAATCGTATACGTCTGCCGAGGTTGCTGATCTGACGTCAGAAATGTTAATAAAAGCGCAAAAATAGAGGAATTATACGAAAAAGCATGGTGAATGATGTGATGTAAGTGCCGGTAAGTGGAATTAGCGTTATGTGTAAGTTGAGATGACGGTGAGAGCTAGACGAGGTGGCTGCCACGCTTGAAGATGGTCTAGATCTCTGAGCTGACCCTCTAATCAAGCCTCCGCAAACAACCGGAACAAAGGCTCCCAGCGCTTGAGACCAAGCTCTTAAAACAAATATTCATGCAACACGTGCTATTAGGACTGGTTCAAAAGATAAAAACTCAATTAAACGACAAAAGATTGCACTTTGTCGATCATGCACTTCTACTTCTGCACCTCCTCACCGCCAAACACTAGCACCTCGTATAGGCGGTCTTAGCCCTCGATGGCATCAATGAGAGTCATCTTAGGATGGACATGTGTACCATCTACCATTTCCTCCTCCGCGCCATACCAACGCACTGAAACGGCCCAATCAGCAAGTAGTCACAACGAGAGATAAAGACTGGACGACTTACTAGTAACTGAGATGTTTCCACCGCCGGTGTTGAGGGGCAACCAGCTGTCCTATTGTCAGTACTCATTCTGTCTTGGGTAAGGCATCACTTACTTGTTAGTCCAGTTCGAAGGCGGCTTGATGTTCTGATCCTGAAGCAGAACTTGGAAGACTCCCTCACCTCCAGTCTCTACTGGGCTTCCGTCAGGGAACGTCAAGTTGCTCCTATCGCCAACCATGTACTTGTCCAGGTCATTCGGGATCAAGTCTTGATTAGGTCCATAGGCGGTAAGACTCCAAAAACCACCCTCCTTAATCTTAGGTGGTGCGGTAAAGGTCCAGAGAACAGATTGACCTTCTTCGACAGCAATGTTGGCGTCGAAATATCCATATGCTGGGTATGCGCATTCGGATTGCACCAGTGCGAGATAGCCTGTGAGGCCAATCTGGTATCGCATCTCATAGTTGGAGTCGAAGCTACCGATGTATTCCTCGGAAATGAGAGTCCAGCCATTGCCGACATCTTTGCTAACCTCTGGTCTTTCTGAAAAGGCCAGCGCTGTCTTGTTCGCCGTTCCGACCGCCTTAGTCAAGTCTGTACCAGCTGGCTGAGTGAACTTCCCGTTCTTGAAGCCTGCCTTCTTGAGATCCTTGGCGACGGTCTTGCGATCGGAGACGATATAGGGCGGGAGGTATGGCGTGAGAGCAGCGGCGGTGTTCATGACGGCTTGGTATTGGGACTGGTTTTCGTCTGTGTACTCGGGCTCAGTGAACATGGTGAGGTTGAGAGCTGGGGCGACAGGCTTTCCAGATCGTCGAACTGGACGTACACGGAAGCCCTTTTGAAGCTCTGCGACGATAGCAACGTCTTCATCGGTGCGGTCGGTGACGATTCTCGCATTTACTAACCCATACGCCATGGGGAAGTTGACGACACCGACATAACCTTCGGGCACATTGTCGGTATCAAGACCGTAGCTCTTGGAGTTATACTTGACAAGATAGTCTCCAGGCTTGGTCGCATCGAGATTTCCAAGGTTGATCAAATTATCGCCATACCTGACTTGTCAGCGATTGGATTGTCTCACGGTCGTCTGACTTACGGTGTGCAAAAAGGAAAGACCCAGTATCGGCCCTCAGGTACCTCTGGTACAGTAACCTTGAGATCGTTGGATGACAGATCCATGAACAGGATTGAGTACATGGTATCAGCGTTGGGTCGGACGACACCAACAGCGCCTGGCTCGTTCGGCTCGGAGGAGGGGATGTTGATGTTGGGCCTTAGCGGAAGACCTGCAGCGAGCAAAGGCCTGGCGATATCCCCAAAGGCGTACAGAGGGAAACCATACTATCGCGTGTCAGTGAATTACAGGTTTTGCGACAATCTTTCTGCTAACCATGTAGGCGAAGGAAAGGGCTTCTTGAGCGCCATCATCTGGGCATGGTGTTGGTGTTGCGGTCGATAGCCCGAGGAGAGTGCAGATCACTGCAATTGGCGAGGCTTTCATCGTGAATGGGTAACTGTGAGTGATTGATGATGATGAGTGATGTTGTCAATACGAAAATGCAAGCGACGGCCATTCTTATAGAGATTCAGTCAATTGATCAACAGGCACATCTTGCATCCGTCGTCACCACTGCCAAGCCACTCGTATAGCTTTAATTTTAAAGTCAACAAATAAGCATCCGAATTGACATCACTGCCTCGTCGCGGACCCTGGGAATGGGGTGAAGGATTCGACGATCCTGTCAAAAGTGTATGCTTTTGCTGACAGCTCAGCCCTGTCGCGTCGTTTAGATAGCGACACGATAAGCAATGCCGCAAACTTGGCGATCTTGACCGGATTGGTAGTACAAAGTAAGATCTAAACTGCACTCGGAATTTGATTCGATGTGAGATTCATGCAATTCAGGGACGTGTTTGCTTATTCTGACGTCGGTAAAGCAGTTTGCGGCCGGGCTATACGGCTTGCGCATGTGTTTGTTGGTGATGCGACAGGATGGAGGCGAGAAGAATTGACCTCTAAGACTTAGGCAACCAAGATAAAATAGTCTTGCTGCTGGTCTAAACTAAGTGTCTTAGCTAATTGGTCTCTTAGGATAAGTCGAGTAGACGACCGAAAGACATCTCATTAGATAGATCCCTGTCCCCAGAAAACTCCTCTGCCGTTTGTGCCGACATACACCAGCCCAGCCTCATTTCCACTTCCCGCCAACTTCGTCGAGTCTATCGACCCAAGGCCCTTAGATCCCTGGATATCCTTCCACGTCTTACCCAAATCAGAGCTACCGTACAACCTTCGTCCAGCAGATCCGGCACCGAAAGCGTACAAGTTCCAGTTGTTGCCTGAACCCTTGCCAAGAGCAATTTGTTGTGTGTTGGTCAGACCAGATCCGACTTTGGTGAAAGTGTCAGCGAAGTCGGTGCTGCGGAAGATACCAGCGTCAGTAGAGACATAGACCTCGCCTGCCTTGGTAGGATGCGCGGCGATATCGCGGATGGACTTTGCCCCATCGAGAGATCCGGCCTTGGAGAAGGTTGAGGCGGTGTTGTTGGAGACGTAAAAGGTTGATCCAGATGCGCCGTAGAATACTTCGTTTTCGCGCTTATCACTAGCGACGAGCGACCCGGAAGGTAGGCTAGATACGGAAGAGAAAGATTCCTCTGCCTTGGATCGCAAGACGCTCTTCGTCTCGGTTGACCAGAGAACAACGTCTCCATCAGCAGAGATGGCGATATGACCTCCATATTGACCAGCACCAGCGCCACCGTGAGCCTTCCATGACTTTCCTCCATCGGTGGAAATGGCAGCCATAGGTGCTTCACCATTAGTGTTGCCAGCACGAACAACATTGCCAACCTTGTTTCCAGCATAGTCAACGCTGACAGAGGTTGTGAACATGGGGTTGTCCCAAGCAGATTGAGGAGACTTGTTCAGTGCGGCCTTGTTCGCAAAGGTGAAGCCACTGTCGTCCCCTACAGCAGCAAGAAGGTCGCTGCCACCCGGTGCAGACTTGAGATCAAGAACAGCAAACTCCTCGATGCCATCGGCGAGGGACTCGATAGTGACTTTGTGTTCAGTATCCCACTTGGTGAGGTCATGGCCACCATAGACGGTAAGACCAGTAGCGTATAGCCAGTGGTTGCTGTCGAATGGATTAATGGCCAGAGCCTCAACCATCCAGCCCAGACGCTTGGTGTCCTGGGAAACAAAGTTCTTGTAGATCCAAGGCGCTTTGGGTGTGGAGATACTGTAGTGGTAGTCTAGGCTACCCTGAGCGTTGTAGTTCCACAGTGTAGACCACGTCTTGCCTGAGTCAGTGGATCGCCAGAACTGAACGTCGGGGTACCACGAGTTAAGGGCGGCAACAACAAGGGTTCCGGGCTTCTTCTGGTCAAGTGCGAGGCCGCCGAAGCCGTGGTAGATATCTCCAGGTGGAGTGATATCCTTCCACGTGCTGGCAGCCAGGTCGTACCGTTGGACGGAACCGTCAGTGCCGTCAAAAGGTCCAGCACCATCGCTGTAAGAGAGATACAAAGCCTTCTCCTTAACTGAGATCCGGCCCTTGTGGGGCATAAACTCCTTGGGCTGTCCTTCAACTGGCTTCCAGGTCTTACCAGCATCGTTAGTGACATACAGAGAAGCCGTCTTCTTGTCAGCCACACCAACAAAGATCCTCGATGTAGCGCCATTGACAATGGAAGAAGTAGGATCAAAAGTGACGAAGGTTAGACCATGGATGTCGTTGTTGTAACCCGACGAATCACTCGGATCAGGGATCCAAGTTCCAACGTTTGTGAAGGAAGATACCTTAGAGAAGCTCTTGCCACCGTCGGTACTCTTCCAAAGACCGTTACCGCTTCGCGCACCGAAGTAGATGATCTTGGAATTCTTTGGGTCAACGGCAAGACGTTCACCCGTACCGCGGCCGGGCATGTTACCGCCGACCTTGAAGGGTAGGGTGGTGAAGGACCATGTGTTGCCTTTGTCATTGCTGATACCGATGGCTCCGTTGTTGGGATCCCTGTGGTTTTGTTAGATGTGTGTTGAGTAGGGGTAATAGTTCACTTACCAGCTGTTTGTGTACAGGCCTGCGGCAGTGTATATCTTGTTAGGGTCGTTAGGATCCATGGCCATAGCATCAATGCCCCAGCGGCTCCTACGCGATATTAGTTCTCAAAGAAACATCTAGAGAAAGTTGGATAAGGCTATACCATGTTGCATCGACTCCAGTATCATCTGTCAATGGGGTCCAAGAGTCATCTGGGTTGAGACGATACAAGCCACCGATATCTGTACGAAGGTAGGCAACTCCTTTGGCATTAGGATGGAACTCAATGCCTGGGGAGAAACCGCCGCCGCCTCCGATCTTGACATTTTGCCATTTCAGAGCAGCTTGGACGACGGTCGCCGAAGCGAAAAGAAGAGAGAGTAACTTCATGATTAACGAATAACCATGCACTAGAAATGTCCTATAATTCAATGTACTATTACTGTCCTTTTATACAAATTCCTTTTACTGTATACTCGTATTCTGGGTTTCGCGATTTGAGGTCATCTGCCAGTTCGGATATTAATGCTCCGTGCCGAAACAGGAACATATGCAGGGGTACTAACTTTTTGCGATGTTTGGAGTTGGAGGTTTACGGAGCTCGGCAGCCTTGCAGCAGTTTTAGGTAACGGGCATAACATGTCTATTTTTCCACCTACCAGTAGGAGCTAGCATCTCCTGATTGGGAGGGCGGCGGTTATGGAAGATGAGGACAAATCCGGGGTGGCGGCCCGTGATATATCGCGCGACCATGTATCGATGCCGCGCCGGCAGTGCTTTTCAGGCTGAATACATCGCCTTAGGATGTTTGCGACACAGTATAAGCTTCGCGAAGCTATCGTTAAGAAGGGTGTAGCAAAAGGAATTATTTGAGCCGTCCTTGTATTCAACGATTGCCTATATCGACTGCCTTGAACCACTTCGAGCTCAGAATACTCATTGATGGGACCTCCTAATGTTTGTCGGATATATGTGACAAATCTTAGTCTTATGAAAGAGTATCTATTTTGTAGAATCTAACGTAAACTTCATCTTGTTCAGATAAAATTAATTTACACTTTCCTCGACGCATCATAATTCTGATGTCTGCGTAAAACAAACCTTTCTTTTTTGTTTTTCCTCTATCCTAAATTTGGGTTCTCACTTCCATCTAAAATATCCTACTTACTAGTTTCCTTCTGTCTACTTCTCGTCCTTCACCAACGTCAACCACATCACCCAGACCAATCGCCATTCACACAACTGTCACACACAATGGCGCTCTTTAACATCTTCATCTCCTTCTCCAGAAACGCTATGGAACGAGGGCTTATGATCTCCTTCGCCGGGGGAGATACAACCCCCGATGAAAACGCCTTGGAACTCGAAGATGCCCCTCCTAACCTTTACACATTCTCGTTTATTCTGTCATAAATTCGTCCTCACAGAACAACATTGTTAAATGGCTGTGCATATGTCGGACGATATTTGTATCTGCTTTGGCGCTCGGATGCACTGCAATTGTCGAAGGTGACGCTCTCTATATTACAGGCTTCAACTTCATACGGATCTGCAGCTATCACCAAGCGCTTTTCCCATTGCAAAGGCGTTGTTTCGATTCTTCATTGACCTTTGGACGAAATGCGGTGTGTCAACCTCGATTCAACTAGCATTCTTCTATCTGTCTACCACTCCTCATCACCCATGCCATCTTACTCAATACCAAATCCATTTTCCGAATCCGGTTTCCTCCCCCTCCCACATGGCAACATATCGCCCGTTCTTTTTCGCCAGGGCACCGTCGGCCCTTGCGTTGCCACATCCCTGGCACATGAAGTCTGATCGGGCGTTTTCATGGCCGCACACTTGACCATTGACAAACCAACGACACACCCAGAAATCGAATCTGCCCTCGGACATGATAGAGAACTCTGGTTTTTTTTTTTCTGTTTTTTTTTTTTTTTTGTGTGTGTGTGTGTTCTGGTGTAATGCTTCTGTTGCTGACTGTTGTCCGGTTGTTCTGGCTACATTCTGACTCTGTTATCCATGATGTTCATATACGCATAGGACGACCTCATACCACTGTGACGAGCAATAAGCATCAGCTCTGAGCAAGCTGCTTCGACATATTGTCAGAGCCATTGCCGGCGATCATTCACTGGTTCTTTGTACTGGGCCCCGAACATGTGCTTGTAGAGGCATGCGATTCAATGCGTTTGTTCGCTATAGCATTCGCGACACAGAGTCAGGGTGTCGAGAGATTCACCAAGGGACAGACGTGGAGATGTGAAACAGCGACCTAGCAAGGATAGTATGCTATTCACGCCTACTAAGCTCACTTTGAGCAAGAAGAGTCCTGGGTCACATAGAGGAATAGGGCGCAACATGACCTTGAAGTTGCACTGAGGATCATTACCCATCGCCGGTAAGTTATTCCGGCCCATTGCTAAAGCAAAAGCAGAGGCAGTTTTCATGGCCTAAGTCACGATATTGGTCTATGGGAAAGACAGGAACAGAAATGCCAGAGAAGGATATGTAGTCTAGAGTTGTAAACTGACTAGGGGCCAAGGGAAGAAGAACAACACCAAGACGAAAAGTACCATCTGGGTTCTAGGGAAGTACTTGGACGGGTATAGGAGACGAAATAATTCGATCACCTCCCTTGGAGTTAGATTATCACTTAGGGTCTTTTATTTTATTTTATCATGCCTAATTAGTAAAGACACTGTTACCCACCTGGAGTGCGCTGAATATGCGCCGTGACCCTGGACATAATTGGCTAATGGGTGCAAAAAGAAAGCAGATTGACCCAGCACGTATACGAGACAATGAAATCCACCATGACCACATCTCAAGTCTTACTCCAAGAACAAGATTCATTATCAAATTTCTGGTCCAGTCCTGGATTGTCCAATTGAATGATGAGATGCAAACACATTGACGCGTCCACAAAACTATTGATGATAGCGCGACCTCTCACATCGAATTTTACGTTCAATAGTTCCACGCGCTCATGATTACGAGGCTTGCTGGGCTGAACCCTCCATTCACAGCACTAGAACCGAGACAACCTTCCCCGCTCGGCCTGAGACAGAGTTTACGGTCAAGAAAAGAGCTGAAATGATGGCCTGTAAATCCATTCTCAATCGTGATGACCGGTGGAGATTTCACTGCTGTCAATGACGATCTTATGATACAGGATTGGCATTATAGCTCCCAGCTGCAGCTTCACGACTTATGGCCTCACCCGGTCGAGGCCCGACCCGCGATCAAAACGGCCCCTCCAATAATGCGCGGCATTTGCATCGATCCACATTTCCAAGTGTCATAGCGAGCTCCCATCTTTTCCTCATCGGGCGACCTGGGCTGGGCTGAAATTCCTAGTCTGGTGCGATAATCCAAGACATTCCTATCATGCGTCTTATCTTTGGTGGCTTGGAAACTTCGTCTTAGCTAGCTTCAATTTCTGCGGGGTATCAGAAACATCACAGAAGAGACGAAAAGGTCAGGCCACTTTATTACACCTCAGACCAGTGCTTAGGTTGTGTTATTACTGTACTCTTAGCTGTAGGTCTCACAATTGGACCAGAGAAGATGCGGGATCACGTCAAGATAGCTCCCTTCGGGCGCACGGTCTAGATGAGGTCTCTCAGTGGTATGCTGAACCGGGGACGCGGCTAGTATCCTAGACAAACTTTGACGAATTGGATTACTTGCAAATAAGCACTGTTCAAGTTGCATCAGAGAGCACAAGAGTCTTAAGGAACTCGAGGTCCCGTCAATGTACAAGGTCATTCTTTGTATCGGATCTTTCTCGAATTACTTGACGGAAGGCTCTGTGTAATATTTCACCTCGTACTATCACGTATGGAGACATAAGAAACTCATTGTCTTATCTTATCTCTTATCAGGTACTCATTACCATGTCCGAGTCTCAACAATCCCTCGTCAATGGCCGTACCAACGGCTATGCCAATGGTGACGCCAATGGCCGTACAGCAGAGGCCTCTGAGTGGGATGCCAAGATCCAAAAGCTCAATGGGGAGTTGAGAGATGCCAAGTATCTTGCTGGCTTCCATGGAGATGCCCTCATCGGAGTAAGTCGTCTTGACTGTGCAATCCACCTGTACTGACCCTGCGATAGGACAAGTTTAGACCTGGTGTTGGCTGGTTCGCCGATCTTAGAAGGATCCTGACCTTCCAGCATCTTCCCGCCATCAAGAATGTTTTGGTCCACTATATCAAGACTAAGACTCTGGACGTAAGTCAGACTGGCCATCGCATGTCTCTTTTACTGACCGCATACAGAAAACAAATTTGGCAGAGCTGGTTGGCTCCATTTCCAATGACAGTCTTCTGCGTGCCAAGTTTATCGAAACTGAAGTCAAGGCCAAGTACGAGCGCATGCTTCATCCACCAATTACCTACCTTGGCGATGCATTCAAGTACCGTACCGCCGATGGCAAGTTCAACAGTGCTATGCATCCTCAGCTAGGCCAAGCCGGTGCACCCTACGCTAAGACAGTGCCTAGCAAGACCCACCCATTGGGAGCTCTGCCTGATCCAGCCGACCTCTTCGATCGTCTCATGGCTCGTGAAGATCCCGGACCAGATGGCAAAGGCCGACCTAGCACTTCTGGTCTGTCTAGTATGCTGATTTATCATGCTACTATTATCATTCATGACATTTTCAGGACGAATGATGCTGACAAGAACATCTCGGACTCGTCTTCTTACCTCGACCTTTCGCCTCTGTATGGCTTCACCGAGGAGATGCAGCGTAAGATTCGAGATGACAAGTACAAGCTTGGTCTTCTCAAGCCTGATACCTTTGCCGAGGATAGACTGCTCAGACAACCCCCCGGTGTCTGTATCTACCTCGTCATGTATAACAGGTATGATGCGCTGTCAACTTCAATGTCGAGTTGCTAGCTAATAACCAACGACAGATACCATAACTATGTCGCGACCCAACTCCGGCGCATCAACGAGAACGGCCGGTTCTCAGTGCCGACCAAGTACCAATTGGCACCGCTTGCCTCCGCCGCTAAGGAATTCGTCAAGAACCCCGACGAAGCAGTCACAAAGGCACTCTGGAAGCAACACAACACCTGGAAGCACCGTCGCTCAGCCGGTATTGACGATGATGACGACGATGATGAGGAGTACGAAGATGTCTGCGACTTTCTCCGCCAGCGAATCCTCGCTGCTATTGAGGAAGGCTTGAACAAGCAGGGTGAGCTCCAAAGGGAGTTGTGCCGTTCTGTCACTGGTAGAGAACATGAGGTCGAGGCTGATAAGAGACTGAAGAACATTAACCCCGAAGGTGTTCTTCAAGAGTTTCTTAAGGCTCATGAGGCGGCTTGGGATAAGCTTGATGAGGACTTGTTTCAGACTGCGCGACTGTGAGTCTCACCCACAACCTTACCCCTGCAATGACTACGTACTAACATATCGCAGGATCACTTGTGGAATGTATATCCAGATCTCTATTCACGACTACCTTCGAGCTCTAATGGGCTTCCACAACTTCGACACCAATTTCACACTCGGTAAGTGTTGTCAAGCGACCCAGCCTTCGGTAATCTCGTTTAGCATCACACTAACACGTTTCCAGATCCCCGAGTCGACATGAAGAACCACAAGAACGTCTCGCGGGGCTTAGGTAACCAAGTCACCGTCGAGTTCAACCTCCTCTATCGCTTCCATTGTGCCATCTCCATGAAGGACGAGAGCTACGCTGAAGCTTTCATGTCTGAACTATTTGAGAAGGACGAGTCTTGGGATCCCAAGTCCATGGGTCTCCCTCAGTTCATGCAAGAAATGGGCAAGACCAAGGCTAAGGAGAGAGTGAAGGAACCTCTCGAGCCCTGGCAGCAGGAGTTTGGTCTTCGCAAGGAGGGACACTCTCGCTTCAAACCTTTCAAGAGGAACGAGTACACCGGTCTGTTCAATGATGAGGACATGGTCAATGAGTTGACCAGCGCCATGGACGATCCCATCGGTAAGTGCCCCACATACTTCTGCCGCAAAAGCTGACTTTTGTTCCAGCCAACTTCGGTCCTCTCAACGTCCCCCGCTGTTTGAAGGCCGTCGAGATCCTCGGTATCATGCAAGCCCGCAAATGGGAGATCGGAACTCTTAACGACTTCCGAGATTTCTTCGGTATGAAGCGTCATGCTTCGTTTGAGTCTATCACCCCCAACGAGCAGGTTCAGAACGCTCTGCGCGACTTGTACGAGAATGTCGACAAGGTCGAGCTTTACCCTGGTATCTTCTGTGAGACCAACCAGGCAAACCGCCAATTGAACGCAGACCCTGGTCCTTCCGATTTGGACTCTGCGCTCTGGGCGGCCATCTTCTCTGACGCGATTACTCTTGTTCGCTCCGATCGCTTCTACACTGTGGTAAGTAGTGGCACACTCAATCGCAACCAACCACGTGACTGACATTTTCGGTAGGACTGGAACACCAACTCTTTGACCAACTGGGGTATGGCCGAAGTCACTCCCGACAACGATGTTTGCAAGAGCTCCATGTTCCATCGCCTGATCCAACGAGCCTTCCCTGAGTGGTATCCCTACGACTCGATCCGCTTCTTCCACCCCTTCTACACAGCTGAGAAAAACGCCGAGCTTGCAAAGGCTCAAGGTTATGACAAGGAGTTCTGCATCAAGACCACTCCCTTGAGGAAGGCCAAGAAGAACTCGCGCGGCGAGACGACCAAGTATGACTTTGAGGTGACTTCTTCTAACCCTCAGAAGCCAAGCAAGACGGTGTACTTGACCCACAGCAGTGACATCAAGCGCATTCTGGAGGATACGTCCGATATTCTGGTTCATCCTGCTCGAACAAGGATCTCTGACCTTCCGCCGGTGATCCATGATGTTCTGAAACCGGGCCAGAACAACGACCCCAAGAAGAATGGCGTGTCCCAGACTGCTGCTGCCAAGCACTCGACTGTTGACCACGAACACATCCAGTCGTACTTGGTCAACGTTGCACGCAACATCATCAAGCGCGAAGTTGTCACTACTGATAAGAACAAGGGCATTTACCAGCTCGATATCGTTCGAGAGTAAGTCTTCCTCCTCACTTCCAAATGCACCGCTAATGTGGAATAGTTACGCCATTCCTATCGTTACCCGCTTCGTCGCCGACTTCCTCGGCTTCGGCCACCTCCTCCGCAGCGACACCAACTCGCACGCTCCCTACTCCGAGAACGAGGTCTACCAGCACATCAACAACTGTCAAGTCTTCCTCTCGTACAACACGGATGAGACCAAGCTTCTCAAGCGTCGTAAGGCGTTCCGAGACTCGATGAGCTTCCTTCTCAAGTTGACTGAGGAAGGTAACATCCGCGAGGCTGGCAAGTGGCGCACCACGCGATGGGTCCAGGGCTTCTTTGGAGCCGTTGCTTCCCTTGGTCAAGACAAGCCCAACTTTATGACGGCTCTGGGCTACAGGGTTGCTGGTGAGGTTCTCGAGCGGGAGAAGAACACGAGCAAGGCGGCTACCATCCTTCTTTTGACTGGCTTGGATAGCGCTTACAACGTGGTGCTCGCGGTAAGTCTACTTTCACGGCTCACCCCAGGGAGTTTGTACTAATATAACCACAGTTTACCTCGGTCATGGAGTCGTTCTTCAAGGAACTTTACGCGAAGCATTCAAGCGAGCCATTTGGCAAGGATATCCGGCAAGCTTGGCTCGATATCCAGGAGCTTGCCTTCAAGGATGATGCCAAGTCCAATGAGCGCATTCAGGCTCTAGTTCTCAAGGTCCAGAGATGGAGTGTTCGATTGCCCATTGTTCGCAAGGCTTCTAAGGAAACCACTATCCAGGCTACCACTCATGACAACAAGCCTGAACAGATCAAGCTTGCCAAGGGTACAGTCGTTGTGTGCGACATTGTAAGTTGAGGTCTGAACGATTTGCTAGGTACATTTACTGACAGTTCTACAGAACAAGGCCGAACATAAGAACAAGTCCGAGGACGCTGATGAGCGTAAGGAGTTGAACTACTGTTCTAGCTTCGCCGAGGCCTTCAGCGAGTACCACCCCAAGCACGTCGCCGCGACTAGTCTCGTTACGATGGTCAAGGTCCTAGCTCAGCTCAAGAATCTTAGACGTGGCCATGATACGCAGGGTGTTTCTAAGAAGATCAACATTGAGTCCTCCAGTGTTAGTTACGCTAACTACATGGCCCCAATGCGTCTCACGGAGATCGACTTGAAGTTGGAGAAGGCTAAAAAGGACAATAAATTGACGGCGCAACAACGCGAGGCAATCTATCCCTCTGGAATCAGGAAGCCTGCTACTGCTACTTATCTTACCACCGAGTGGGATGAGATGGTGCCTTTCCCTACCAGTAAGTCCAATTACACACAGCTTTTGTTGTCACGATACTGATTATTCACAGCTTGGAAATTGCGCTTCGATGGCTATGGTCTCTCAGACTACAGCAAGAACGACTACGAAGTACTCAAGGTTTTCCGCATACCTGACGACATTCAGCCCTTCTACCAGCCCAATGGACCTAGTCACATTGGAGGATCTTTCGCTACTCCTGTTTGTGTCTGCCACAACTCATGGAAGAACAAGGGCAAGGGTCATGAGGGTCATGAAGAGACTGAGGCTGGCGCTCACGAGGTCCTTTCTGCTTGTGGACATGCGCATGCGCCAATGCCGGCTACCTCTGGATGCAAGATTGGTTAAACTTATTGATCATGTGGTGGAGTGTTTTGGATATTGAGAGTATGAAGGATTGGCTAAATGTAATTTAAGATCTTGTCTAAATTGACCTAAATTGATCAGGTCTTTAGTCTCCTATGTTCAGAAGACAATGTTTACAGTGGTGGTGGCCTGAGGATATCACAGTCTGATTGATGTGAATATTTACATTAGAAAGATAACGTATATATTGGTACTCGACTATGATCAACCCTTCCATCATACACCCACCCAGCCATTCCGGTTCTCTCATCCCTGTCTTCTCAAGAAACCTCTCGTCTTCCCAATACTCATTACCGGGCATATCCTCAAGCGCAAGCAGTTCTGAACTGGGCGTTCCATGGGCTGACGTTGGAGAACTTGCCTCCCGCATTGCAAGGCTTGTCTGCGAAGAGAGCACGCGCATTCTCACAAGTGGCTGTGCATCCTGCTGGGGTGTTTTCCTGCTCGATCAGTCATGTTTTCTGTGTATGTGGGATCAAAGACTTACATCAACGCAGCAGTGAGAACCGTCAGAATAGAGACACTGGCAGAAGGCTGCGGCTTGTGCGCTCATGGCGACACTGAGAAGGACGGCGACAGTGGTGAGAAGACGAACCATGTTGACCGAGGTTATAGGATGAGAAAGAATAGATAGATGTAAGTTTAGTGGCCGGTGATGTTTGAGTAACAAGAAAGTGATTGATGTGTGGCTACATGATAACAGCTTTTCGTGTCTAAACAGACGGTTCTTATAACTCTCATGCACCGACAACAACTTAGCCGTGGCCCCATCGGGTTAACCGATCGTGATGATAACAAACGGGTCCTTTCGACTCGAGATATTACAGCTGGAAATGAATGCTCCCACACCTGAGTCGCGATTTGTGGGGAGCAAGGACAGGGTCTAGCTAAACTCAACGGCTATAACCAACGATAAAAGCACGAGCCTGTCAAGTCGGCAAATTCGGCAATTCGTATCAGGGATTCTAAGTTTAAAGTTTTGACTACAGTATCTGCCGAGAAATTGGCTGTAACGCTGCATCATCACCCACGTGGAATACGAAAATTGGATAGTCTGGAGCACGACCGCTATTCTCTCCCGCTCAGTAACATTCTGACACGATCTTTCGAACCGAACCATGCTTTGGAGGTGTTCACTGCTAGAAGATTAGAGTATAATACATTTCGAAACTCCATAAGGCTAATCGATATATCGCACGACATGGCCATGAAATAGGGATGACCCTAGCGGTGACGGTCATAGCTCACGGAGTGACATTCCTAGCATATATCTCTCAATTCACCTAGCATCTCGTAATGTCCTAGCAGAGGTAAAGTATGGAACCCGATAAGACCATTGAGAACCCTGAGAACTGTCAGGTGCCAAGCTAAGGGAAGCGGTAAATGAGGGTCTAGTACAGTTGATTCGTGGAAGAATCATCAGCACAATAACGACTGACTCTCCACAGCGTTCAGAAAGGTCCGTTATCATGACGATCGTTCGTGGTCGTGCTGAAGTGCTGTATCGCTCTCATGTATAAGAACATGAATGACATCCAAACTCAGCACATCACTCAAATCAACTCAACTACAGCCTTCTCACCTTTCAAAGTTCAAATAACTGTACAAGTCAACACAATGGTTCGCATCACCTCTGCCATCACCTTCCTCCTCACCGCCGCCCTCGGCGTCCAGGCCGCTGCTACTTGCCAGTGCCTCTTCCAAGACGGCTCACACTGCTGTGTCTACTCTGTAAGCTCCCCTTGCAAAGGACTATAGATCAAGTACTAATAACATTCTAGGACGCCCGAGGTGCTGCAGAGAGCTGCGACAATGTTTGTCGGGGCGCTCGCCGATCTACAGATAACGCTGCCTGTAATGCCAACGGCAAGTGGTCCAGTGTCAGCGCATGGAATGCTCAGTGGCGAACTGGATGCGCCAGGTAAAGGTCTTCTGTTTGGAGGCTTTTCAAATTGTATTGTTAGTTGAATGGAGGACTCGCTCTGGGCGGTATTGTTGGTGTGGGTTGTTCAGAAGTAGATAACAATTGATCGTTCTTGTATTTTATCCTCATGTTCCACGTGTTTTGCCCCACATACAAATTGACCGTTCCTTCTACATTTATGACCGGTGAACAACTATTATGCCCAAGATAAACACGGCTCTTTCACTGCATTCTCTGTTCCATTGATGAATAATCATACATATTCCTTGTTCCTCCTTCCCTTGACCCTCCATTCTGACGGACAGTCAAGTTTTGTTTTTGTACAAGGACGTTGTTATTTCTGACAGTTATGTTTACGCGGAATGGCATACTACGCACAACGAGTTATCCCTTTCTATAAACAGGCAAGGTTGCGTCCCGCAGTCGTTTTTCCCGTCAGATCAATCACTTGATAAACCAAAGCTAACACTACAACATTCAGCTCTTCTTGTTCAGAATCCTTATCAAATCGCCAGTCGACTTTGAGGTCTTATCCACGATGGCTACCAGCGACGAATACCCGCAGGGGGAGATCTTCGCCAAGATGTTCTCCCCCATCCAAGAGCCGCAGGGCGATGAATTCCTTGACATCAAGAGTGTCAGCGAGCAGCACTCGGAACAGGAGAACGTAGAATCTCAAGACCAGTATGAGCCTCTCGACGATGAGACTCGCAAAGAAATGAGTGAGAAGAAGAGGAAGTTTGTCAAGCGTAAAAGGGCCAAGGGGTGCAAGCCCGGGTATATCAAAAAGAAGAAGGATGATCGAGCTCAGCGGAAGGAGGATGCCAAGCAGGACAAGGCCGATGAGAATGATAAGGAGTTGTTTCACTTGTACGCCAAGGCCTGCTATGCCGATGGAGTAGCCGACGCGTTGAATATGAACGATTGAGGTGAGTAAATGGTCGAGATGATGCGCTGGACGCATCAACGATCTAACTTGGCTTCTGAGAAAGGCAAGTCTGGTAGAGTTCTTCTTTTCGCCTGGACAGATATTTATACATGCATCTCTGATTTCGAAGCTAAATACTCTCTATTTTGCACTATATACTGTGACATGAATAATCGTGAACTAAGCCATAACTCGGTACACGGGATACTCATCGCCTACGTTGACTGGAAGGATGTTAAACGTTGCATAAGAATCGATGTTCTCGGGCTCAAGAACAACAAAAGCATAGGCAGCGGCGGCTTGACGAGTGCTAACCCAGAAGCTGCCCGCCGGCATAGTGATCTCTTTACGCTTCGTCTCGGTAGTCACGGTGTTGAGAACAGTACCCTGGTAAACAGTCCTGCCAAGCTCAATGCTCGTGACGTTGAGAGCCTCGACCTCGCCCTTGAACTCGGTGCGGAGCTGCTCGACCTCTACACCGACGAGACGAAGACGGTCGGCGGCTTCTTTCCATGCTTGGGGGAAGACGTAGGCTTCGGGGCGGGTGCGGGTCATGTTGGCCTTGACGGGAGTTGAGCTGAGGAACTTGACGGGGACCTTGACCAGTTTGCCGGTTTCGACCTCGATCATGTCCCAGGTTCGGTTCTCGGGTGGGTAGATGTCGTTGATGACGATCTCAATATCCTCATCGCCCTCGGTGTACTTGCGACGAGCGCCTTCGATAACCTCGTAGACCTCCTCGGCGTTGTCGGCAGCGGTTTGGACGATAGTTTCAATCATGGTGAGTCCTGAGGCGACACGTCGCTGGAAGTGCTGGCTGCCCAGCATGATACCTCGAGTCTCGGTAAGGAAGACCATGGCCTGAGTGAGAGCAAGAGAGACATCGCCGGCGCGAGCCTGGGTGTCGAGCTGCGTGAACTCAAGAGGCTCCGAAGCGCTGCCAACAATGTAAGGGCTCCAGCGCAGGTTGCGCTTCTCCATAGCACCAGCGATTCTGGGAGCGAAGACGGATTCGGAGTACTCTCGGATATCTTTGTGAATGTTGAGGTTCTTCATAGCATCGAACTGGCCATCCACAGCTTGGTGCCACTGCTGGTTGTCACCGAAAGGTCGGGTAGCGCTGTACTCGTGGGCATCAACAGCGATGTGAGGGTGGAAGTCCACGATCAAAGCCTTCACATCGCGAGTTTGCTGGGCAGCGAAACGGATGTGATCTCTGTTAGGATCGTAACCTGTGCCAAGGAAGCGCTGGAAGTAGGCAACACCATCGGGGTTGTATCGAGGAAGGATCATGATGTCCATCTTTTCCAGAATTGACGCAGCCCAAGTCGCGTTGGCATCAAACTTGCCTAGCAGAGCAAGAAGAGCTTGGTCGCCACCGGGCTCATTTCCGTGGACGCCGCCCTGAAGATACACTCTGAGCTTCTCTGTCGCAGAGGAATTGGCCTTGATCCCAGGCTGAGATGACGTGGAGAGGTAGACGTAAGGCATCGAGCGACCCTCATCGGACTTGAACTTCGGGTTGTTGTACGTCAACCAGTCATTGCGGTTGGCAAGACTATGAAGGAAGTAGTCTGATCATGTTAGCAGTGTACAGTTTGAGGTGCTCTTCAACATACCCAGTGTGGCATCGTCAGTTGGACCAGCGGTGCCATTCTCGAACCCAGCAGGAATACTCTTAGGATCAGTGAAAGCAGGCGAGTGGAGCTCAATTCCTTCAACCTCGGGGAAGTTCTCGGAAGCCTTCTCACTATCCTTGACGACAGTCACCTGGTTGTGGGCATAACGCTGCTGAGCAGCCGCCAGGCCGGCGTACAAAAGGCCAGACGTGAAAACAGCACGGATCGACATGATGCAGAGTATCCTGTCACATCGCAATTACATATGAGGGCTTAGACATTTTATAGCTCGGCTACAGGTACAAAGCCCGTCCAATTCGTCCAACATCTCATCAGGCTCGCAAATTGTTACCCCGCCGATCAGCAAGGTAGCTTATCACTCTAAAGTTGGCCGAAGATAAGCTTAAACCGTATAAAGCAGGTCGCTCAGAGCAATTGGGTCATTAAGCTCCGGAAGGTTGCAATCTGCGAGTGGGGAATGGATTCGCCAAGGCTTGACGATTGGGAATTATTTACCGCTTCTTGTTTTCGTGCGTCGGGTAGGAGCGCGATGGATTAGCGGGGCTGGGGAGCGAAATAGTGGATGGTTTTAGTGGGTGGCTTCTGCGCGACCTTCTGTAGGGTAAAGGACGGACAGATGGCAATCGCTCTCGTGAGTACAGAGCATGCTGGATAATGAGATTGCTTTCATAATGGTGAAATTAATTAACAGCGACAGTGACTACATATCTCTAAGTTATCTTATCCAACCAAATTTTGCTTGGGTGCGCGGCGATTTGTGATTAAACTGGATGTTGTTCCAAACGTTGAAAAGCTTGCAAATAGCAAAGCTTCCCCAAAAGGGTCAAAACGAGCATTTCTTACCGCAACAAAAGAAATCAATTGATATAAAAGCAAGAATGGAAACTGTCATATTGCTTGGCCATCAAGAGCCCATATCCATGGAATATATCTGTGGGAAGGGGCCGTTTCTCGCAGCCGACATTGAGAGGAAACGGGGTACATAATCCTAGAGTTTGGCGCTCAACCCCAGCATAAGACAACGTGGCCGAGTGGTTAAGGCGATGCCCTGCTATCTCTTCTGAGACATCATAGGCATTGTGTTCGCACGCGTAGGTTCGAATCCTGCCGTTGTCGCTCATATTTTTTGCTTTTTCTACAGCACCCCTCCCACGCACGGTTAGCTTGAACACTCACTCCCTTGGTCACCCACACATGCTGTATTCTAGCGACGCGATACCATTATTCCAGCGCGTCCCTATACTAGCATCGCGTCGGCGATATCATCGCGTATGATGTCTTACATTTTTCCGAATGCTTGCAGCGATAAAAACACAGCAAAACACAACTTTGCCAACCTCCGTTCTCCAAGCTTTCCCCCAGTGACAAGCCAACTGACGAGCACCCAGAAGGCCAGTATTTCGCGCAACGGCATCGAGTGCGGGGCTCTCAGACCGTAATTGGAGCTCAACTTTCAACAATCATTCGGGCGAATGGTTTAGTGGTATAATACTCCCTTAGCATGGGAGTGGTCCAGGGTTCGATTCCCTGTTCGTCCAATATCGGTGGTTAAATTCCACTATTATCCTCTCTTTTTGCGAATGTCACAACTCCAATTACACCAGTGACTTTATTTTTGCTCAGAAACGTAATGCGACTCGTAGTGCTGCATTTTCTATGACCACGGAACAGTAGCACCCTTCTCATGGGACTCCCTCGCCAGCTCAATCACCCTCAGTACATCGCGCGACTGCCTAGGCTTGACAATCAATTCAGCCTTCCCGTTGATAGCATCGGCAACATTCTCATAAAGCCCCATCCATCGACTAGGAAGAGTCGGGTAGCGACCAACATACTTTCGTGAAGCTTCATCCCAGTTCTGCACTGTACTGTCGAATTCTTCGTATGTGCTCAGAACACCTCGCATGCTCTCATATTCGACGCCAAACCCTTCGTCGGTGGGCTTCAGACCTGCGGCAATGTGGTCTTCTGTTATGCATGTGCTGCGCTGTTGGAACTGGAGCAATGGTCAGCATGAGGCTTTGGACCGATAGTAGGGAAAGTACCTTGATGAAGGACCCTTTTGTTCCTCGAACGAGCTGTTTGAGTTGTTGATCCATGGGCGTGACAACCGCTGTCTTGACCGTGACGAGGAGATCCTTCTGCGCGCCGTCGTACTGAAGGATGATTGTGAAGGTGTCCTCAACTTCACTTTCCGCATCGCGCTGTACACGGAAGAAACCTGTCACAGACTTTGGTCGTCCGAAGAGGACGAGAGCTTGGTCTAGACTGTGTGTGCCTGCCGTACTATAAGTAAGCAGCCTCGGAGAGTCAAAGTGACCACCTACCGAGACCGTAGGACATGCCAGAGCCTGGAGTAAACTTCTTTCCCATACTGGACATCCAAGACGGCGACTCGAAGTCGTAGTGTAGTTCGGCCTCCTTGATATCACCTAGTGCACCCTTCTCGATTAGATGGCTCAGTGTTCTGAAATCGGCGTCCTTTTGTGAGTTAGTGTCTTTTACAGCAATACAGGGCCAAGATCAAGCGACTGACCCATCTTCGGTTCTGGAAACAAGTGACGATAAGACCCTTCTCTTCAGCAACCTTGATCACCTTATCTGCTTCCTCAGAGGTCATGGTAAAAGGCTTATCGACGATCACTATCCCGCCATCAATTTCTCAAGAGCCAGTGAAGAAACCGCGCTCAACATACCGTGCTTTCCAGCGCGGAGCGCCTGCTCAGCAAATTTCCCATGGGTATCATGATGCGTAACAACCACGACAAACTGGATCTCAGAGTCGGCGAAGAATTGGTCAGCCTCCCGGTAGTGCTTGATGTTGGGAAAGTCGACCGTGCAGTGTGATCCTTTTGGCGCAGACGATGGATCTGTTGGGGCTTCAGCACGTTGCAAGATCGCTCCGAGTTGGAAGTCCGGTATCGCGGTGATGAAAGGTAGATGAAAGGTCTGGGCAGAGTTGCCATAGCCGACAACGCCGACTTTGATAGGTGACATGTTTGGTACTGATCACAGACTGAGTTCAACAGCGGACAGGCACTGGCGGGATAACTGTTTTATCAATGGTTTTCTATACGAGTATTGGTTGCAACTAACTCGTCATGACTCCTACTTACAAATCAAACACGGTATTTTACCGTGCTATACATATTCACCCGGAATACATCGTCATCCACCACTATCCCCCGCATCAATTTATCCTGGTGGTGCGAGACCCCGCATGCAGAGTCGTTGGTCATGAGCAAGACTTGCGGCAGTTTACATGTTTTGACGTCAATCTACGACTCTTCAGTCACTGATTGTTGAGGGGAAGTTAAAGTTGATTATACCGAGTTAAGTTGTACGTTCGTGTGGACGTCTTGAGGTACGATTATCCCAAGGACTTCTGGGCTTGACATCGGAGTGGCCCGTTTTGGACTCCGCATCGACTACCAGGACACCTCGAGCGAATGAGCAGCTGTGCCGAGGTCACTTCTGCTCCACCTCGACTCCGGATCAAGCTCTTATTTGTTGCTGCACCTTACTCTTGCCCCGCTCTCCGGACATCACTCCGGTCTTGTCTGGTCATGCAATGAATATCCAAGGGTATATAAAAAAGTCACGCAGTACGATATAACAGACTACATCTCATTCATTTCAAAGACTAAATAGTGAAATCTTACCAGCAAATCTCGAAACTATGGCCGACTCTCTCCCTCACGTCCGCTGGGGCATCCTAGGCACAGGATGGATCTCAACAATGTTCCTAACCGACCTCCTCAAAACCCGGCCCGACGCAGAGGCGAACCACACAATCACAGCTCTCGGATCATCGTCCCTCGATAAGGGCAACAAATTTGTCGAAAAGCTTTGGAAAGACGCTCCTGAAAAGCCTAAGCCTCAAGTTTACGCAGACTACCAAGGCGTGTACGACGACCCCAACGTCGACGTCGTCTATGTCGGCACACCACATAGTCTGCACAAGAAGAACTGTCTTGATGCTATTGCGGCAGGGAAGCATGTCCTTTGTGAAAAGCCTTTTACTATCACCGCCAAGGAAACGAGGGAGATTATAGATGCTGCTAAGCAGAAAGGCGTTTTTGTCATGGAAGGTAAGTCAGCGTCAGGGTGTCAGAAGAATTGCCTGCCGAAAGCATAAGAGACGAAGGAATTTAGCCTCCTTAGGGTATCAGTTAGGCTACTTTATTTCAGTAGCCTAAGCCTTAGACAATTCTTTGTCACCCAACTGGTCGTTTTCTTGCATCTTTGAGCCTTGAGCTAACAGAGGTTTTAGCTGCCTGGGTGAGATTCACTCCCTTCTTCGAAGCTCTCCACGAAGAAATCATGGTCAAGAAATCCATCGGCGAGATCCAACGCTTCTCTGTCGACTTTGGAAACTATTTCGACTTGTCAACCCTACCTGATGAGCATCGTCTCAAAGACCCCGCTCTCGGTGCAGGCGCTCTTCTCGACATCGGTTTCTACACTCTTACTTTCACTTCAATCATCCTGGGTGATTGGAAAGTGGGCAAAGAGCACCCTAAGCCTACAAAGATCCTTTCATCTCTCGATATGGCCAACGGTATCGATGAGGCAAATATCGTCGTACTTGAATACCCCGCTGCCAAAGGTGTCAAGACAGGAGTCTGTACCTCGAGTTTCCGATACAGAGGTCCAGAGGAGTTTGGTCGCATCGAAGGCTCTAATGGTAGTATCACGCTGTTCGGCCCGGCGGTTAGTGTCCCTGGTGGATTCCATGTCACAGTAGGACAGCGCCCTGGTCCTCGTGAACAAGACAACAGAGAAACTCGAACATTCAAGGCGCAGAGACATGAAGGAACATTGGGCTTCTATTGGGAAGCTGATGCTGTAGCGCAGGATATCGCCAATGGCCGAACTGAGAATGCTATCATTCCTCTAGATGAGACATTGAGGATGATGGAGCTCATGGATGAGATTCGCGCTGCAAATGGTTTCAAGTATCCTCAAGACGATAACTAGACACATACCCCAGACAGTTATATATGAAGAAAGAATTTCAACGCATAATATTAAACAGTTCTACTCATAAAGATTCATAATAAAATCACCCCTGGTGATCTGTTTCAAACCGCCAACGCCTGCTATTCTCCTTAACAAACCATCTCGTAACAAAAGCACCTTCTTCCGCCCACTCGGCGACTTCTCGTCCATACTTTTCGTCAACAGCGTGTATAAAAGCTGTGAAATCAAGACTCTGCACTGAATCGTGCTCATGCGGATCCTTCTCGAGATCCGAAAGTCTCCAATCCACGTTTTCGATAACCGGCACAACGAGATGTCGGTTGGGGTACCGCGCGTCACGAACGGTCAGCATTGCACGTCCGGGATTTGTAACAGTAAATTGCCACTGGCCCTGCCCGGTGGCATTGTTCATGGCGTTTAGAGGTCGAAGGAGGGATTGGCCTTCGTAGTTGCTGATAAGGTCGGTGGCTGCTTTGCGACTTGTTTCGCTGAGAGAGCCGGTCTCGAGGAGGATGTCGAGGATGGTGGGGAGAATTTGTGTTGAGTGAACTGCTTCATCAACATCGAATGGAGGTAATTGCGGGTGTGAGAGAATTAGAGGGACGTGGTCGACGCCGATATTCGGGTTATAGTATGGTGATGCGTAGTCATTTTCTGGTAGTGATGTACCATGATCGCCCTGGAAGATGACCAATGTCTCGTTGGCGATGCCCTGTTTTTCGAGAATGTTGAGGACCTTGCGGATCCATCTGTCGTCGTAGCCGATTGTGTTGATGTAGCGGGACATCATGTCCAAACCCTTGGCCAAAGGCGTGTATGGCTCAGTCTTGGGCATGTGAAAACGATGGTGGCTGGTACTCGTAAGATGAGTAAGGAATACACGACTCTTGTCCTTTACCGCGTCCTCGAAGATATCGGTGATATAGTCCTCCAACGGGTCCTCCTCGAAAGCGAATTCGTTGATGTTAGGTAGTGTGACAGGGCCATGCTTCGCAAGATCGCTGCGGAGATATTCGCGTCCAATAGTGTGGTTTTTGGGAAAGCCCATGGCTCCCATCAAGTTCATCTGATTGTCGTAATCGAGTGTCGCGGCCTGGAAAAAGTACGAGTTCCACTTATCCTCCTTCTCCTTGTTCTCTGCAATGTTCATAGCTTCGAAAATTTGCGGTAGGCAAGGCTGATACAGGTGATGGCTGTGCTCGAGATTAAAGTCTGCAACGAGGGGAGACATTCCGCAGACTGTAGCGGTCATGCTCTTGAGCGTATATGTTCCGGCTGTGTGGGCGTTGGTAAAGTGAATTCCTCCACGCTTGGGCTTGTCGGTGTGCTCGAAGCCATCCTCATAGTCGCCTGTGATGAAATTCGCCGTGGGTGTCAAACTGGCCAGTTTGTCCTGGACCTCTTGCGGTAGCTTCTTGTCGGGAAACGTTTCGGCGAATCGATTCCAGATCAGGCCGTCCTTCTTGATGGGGAAAACATCGTTTCTGGTGCTTTCGAGGAAGAACATGATAACGTGTCGAACATTAAGATCCTGCAACTTGCCTCGCAGAGATTCTCGTAGGGGCTCCTCCAGATTCGAAATCTTCAACGGGTCGGATTTGGCGCTGTATCGTGGTTCATCGCCGTACCAGTCGCGAAAGCCTTCAGGCTGGTCAGCTGGCACGAGAGGAGTGCCTTTTGGAAGCCAGTCCAGAGCTGCAGGCTTCTGAAGGGCAGTGCGGTCGTCCCAGGTGTGTTGCACTCCCTTGCCGAAAACCGAAGGAAGGTCATCGAGAAATGGCGAAGTTGAGGCAAAGTCGATGAAAGGCAACAGTCCAGTGGTCCATGAGAGGAAGATGAGCGAAGGATCCTTGGGTCGTAGTAGCGTGAGCGTGAAAAGAGCCGTCAAGAGAATGGTGACGATGGGATATGGAAGAAATCGGAGAAAGCGCATGCACTTCGAGCGCTTCGTTGAGTTGCTGCTGTTCTCGAATCCCCTCGACGAACGGCGTGTCACAACCGTGATCTTCTCCTTGTACTCGTCCTCGGAAACTTCATCATAACTCGATCCACTGTCGCTGCCGTCATTCCACTGGGGCAAGTTCTCTCGTTGAGGGAGCTGGTCGTAGGTCCTTCTCCAACTGTCAAACAGTCCAAGCTTGCGACAGACGAAGTTGATAGGCCAGTTGACTATGTCACCACCCCAACCAAACAATCCATAGCAGGCGCTCTGCAACACACCACTGAGACACAAACAAAGCGTCAAGACTCCCAAAAACGCAGTGAAACCAGACATCATAATCGCCCTAGCTGATGGATCTGCGATGAATCCAATGTTGCGCCAGTGAATCTCTGAACCTGCAACGATGTAGAATGACACCGATACCAAACCAAGCGCGACATTGTACGCTATTAAGCAGCTCGCGAGCGCTGTGACACAGAAGCGTAGTTTTCCGGGGAAACTGGGGACCCAGTGGCTGAGAAGGAGGCGAATGAAGAGAAGGAGGAGGATGTCTTGCGTGAAGAAAGAGAAGAAGAAAAGTAGCATGCGTTTTGGGGCGACTGATGACCTGTGGTTGTGCAGATGGATGCCTTTTGCGGCGCATACTGCTAGTGTGACGAGAGCAAAGGCGAAGCGACGGTTGGCGAGACGGGAGGTGAAGACCGAAGTCATCTTCTTGAAGGAAACCATCTTGAAGCCCTCCCAACGAGTGACGATAATGAGACTCGAAAGAGGGATGAAGGCGGGAAGGATTGGATCCCGACAAAAAGGTTGGACGGAAGGTGGTAGTGCGAGGCGAGGAGCGGGTGTTGCTCGGCCCTAAGCGAATTGGTGATGCTTCCCTGTTATACTCTTCACGATAGGCACATGGTTGGGAGCACTGGGGCCGGATACAAGCACAAAAAAGAAAAAGAGAGAAGAAACAGAAACCAGGCGTGCGGGAAAGGACGACCTGGCGCCTTCAACAGTACATAAATATCGCTCATGGTTTAGCTTTCAATTGTGACCCAACTCCCCAGGGTCCAACGCCTCCTGTCTACTAACGGCTAACGGACATTATTCTCGACGATCTAGAACTTGACAAGGGGTGTGGGGGGCTCCAATTTAGACGCCCATATCCGTTTTGTTGGTGTGTTCTGTTGAGCATGAGTTAGTTTATTGTGGTCTGGTCTTTATGCTTCGAGAACGGCCGCCACTTTCTTGGGAGGTTTAGCGATTTACCCGTTAGTGTATCCTGCAGGAGGGTAAACGTTTGATCAATCCAGATGGTGAATACATGCACGCGAGCACAGAGTCTAGACACTCCGTTGACTGGGCGGCTGCGCCTCTCGAATATTCTGTCCATTTTCGTTTACCGTACGGATACTCGTGACCAAGGTCCCTTAATAGTGGATCCATGCAATCTTGAACTGCTTGCCTCATTACGGCTCAACCAACCAAGGCCCATGTTCCCTCAATACCCTGGTTGGAGTATCTAACCAGTTGAAGCTTAAGTCGACTCTCCTGACAAGGTTGTGCAACTTTCAGGTTCTGGACTTTTTGACAGACAGTGAGAAAAAGCTGGGGACAAGCCCCTGAGAAAAGTGGAAATTTCAGGGTTTTTGCTTGGCCCGGGGCTGTTAACCGCCTTGAGTTTAGGGTCGAGTGTCCCAAGTGTCCACTGAACAATTGGCAGAAAGCTTGTTCTTCGTATGCCATACGACAAAGCCTATGAGAGAATTAATAGCTAATGCATTGCCTACTATAACACTCTACATTAACAATGGAAAGTACAAATGCGCCCGTTACCCCGCCCGCTTCACTCGGCACATCGCAGGAGAGAGGCTGTGCTGAGTTTGTGCATAATTACGGCAAAGTGCATTGCACATTGGACACTGTCCTGTAATGAATTATGGACCAACAACAAAAACCTGGCATCGAGATTAATGTTCTCTCTGGTGAGGTAAATTATGCCACTCAGGTATCCACAGCATGTCACCGCAAACAGCCCGTTTTAGTTATGGCCGAGAATCCCCAGGACCCTTGTTCGCGTATCCTGGTATTTCCGTTGTCCTAGAAGATCTTGCCCTGTTCTGCCTGCATTTTCGCGATCGATCGTATGTCGGCGAACTGCTGAAAGAATGGAAAACGCTCATTTTCAATTGTCAACATTGCACAGTGATTGAGGTGGCTTCTTGCACTTTGTTGGCGAGATAACCATGTAGCGAGGACTGACTCGAATCGATGCCGGCCGGAAAACACGCTTGTCGCGCTAAGACATTTGCCATTTTAGCCGGAACGACCCAGATGGTAAGGCTGATCCTTTACCATCGCCTTAGGGTATCCGAAGATTTGATCCCGAAATCCTAAGAGATGAAACAATTTAGTCCCTTTCTGCTGGCTTAGGTTAGTACTTAGGTTTACTTTATGACTCTAGCCTAAGCCTTAGAAGATCCGGAGGTAGGTAGCAATAAGAATTAATATCATAGCTACCTAATGTTTATGCTATCTTGATCTAAAGACCTAATCATCTAGACTAATCCCACACTAAACACCCAAGCTAATGTGATGCCCTCCACTGAGTTAAGGCTTGCCCATACCAAAGACTTGTGCAGGGTTGCACACAAACATCTTCTCCCACTGATCATCTGTAAGCCACTCCCTCAACAACCCCAGCTCCTCATTGGTATCCACTTCGAGAGGTGGTGTTGGTTCAAGTCCTTTGACAGAAGCGTTGACGTGAGGCCAGTCGCTTCCCCACACGAGTCCACCAGGTGCAGCCTTTGCAAAGGCCTTGATGATAGGTTCCATCAGTGTGATATCATCGGCTCGTCTGTGCAAAGCGCCGACTTTACTGTAAAATCTTCCCGTTTTCAGTAGAGCGAGAAAATCGTTGAACTGATCAGTGTCGTAGTCCTCAGGCGTTGCAGAGCCATTATGATCCGCGATAATAGTAACGGCCTTCAACTTCGGATGATTCAAAATAGAGTCCTTCATTTTTGACCACATTGCCAATGGTAGTTGTGCCGAAATAGTCCAGCCGTGTCGTTTGAGAGGACAATACGTAGCAACCTGCACAAATTTCTCGAGAACCCAGTCCAGGTCGTCGCCAGAACCACCATACGAGCCGTGAATCCTAACAGAGCGCACTCCGGCTTCGTGAAGCCTATCCCATTCGGCGTCTGTCTTGTTCTTCAGGCTTAAATCCTCAGGGTCCCAAAAGATAGTACCAAGAATCCTCTTCTTAGAATACAGCTCATGGCCCTTAGCCAAAGTATTCAGCAGACCACTGTAACCATCCTCAATGGTGGCTTGTACGATCATGACATTATCAGCTGGAGACTGTTTGATCAAGTCCTCCAAAGGAGCGGCCTCTGGTGTGTAGGAACGTGAGCTCTTGAAAGGATGACGCTCCGGGTCAAAGCAGTGTGTGTGGGTATTCCATGATGATTGCGGTAGCTTTCTCTCCGGCTTCCTCTCCTGCGTCGGATATGAGATGGCGACGTTGGCGGCCATCAGAGCCAAAAGGCTTGTGAACTTCATGACGCTGGTATTGAGAACTAAGTTTTACTCGGGATTCTTAGAGGAGAAACAAAAAATCTGGGGTATCCAGGATATTTGGAGAGATTTTAAGAATGGGATCGGCAGTCATGATCGTGGGGCTGTCTGGAGTGGTTCGTGCCTGGCTTTCATGCCGATCCGGTGGTTGTCCGAAGGTTTCGGAGTCTGTCCGGGGTGGTATCGGACGGTCTCCGGCAATACATTTATACCACAGGCAAGGTAACAGAAGAATCATTCTTTAACCCTCAGATTATCAGAGCCCTAAGTGCTGGTCTAAGCTGGCCTAAAAAGTGACAGTGAGCGAGTGCAGACAAAGCCAGCGATCACGTTCAAACGTTGCAGGTATCTATTATCCAAATATTATACAGGATCGCTCCCATTATTGCTATATATAAAACAAAATTGTATACATCGATTACTTCTCATCATGACCAAAACTTGAGCTTATCCATCCATCCAGCCGCCTGTCCTGTCGTTTCATTCGTACCATCAGCATTACCAAACTCTACTTGCCTCGGCCTGACATAGTATCGATCAATCTCTCTAACCGAGTAATCTACACCCAGAGGCGATGGTAGTGGTAGCACCGTCTCCCACGGCGAAGGGGCTGTTGCTAGATCACCGCTGTCATCACTCCTGCTTGACCCCTCAGACGATCTTTCGTGTGGATTCTCATATTCGTGAGGATTCTCGTACACAGTTTCGGGGCGGGATACATCGAGCGATGTGATGTGTCGACTCCTGCTGGAAAGACTAGATGTCGATCTTGTGTGTCTGTCTGAAAAGGATGATACTGATCGTTTGGGTCTTGCGATTTCGTATTGCAGATTTCTGTCGGAAAGACTTGATACTGAGCGCTCGGGGCGTGGAGAGCGGAAGTATGTGCGGAGCACATCTGGCGAGACGGGTTCTGAGTCGCGGTTGGATGATGAGTTCGAAGATTCGGGTGTTGAGTGGCCTGAGCTTGATGAGCTGTTTCGGTAGTCGATGATGCCTCTTTCGGAGAGGTTAGTCCTGTTTGTAGGACGTCTTGCGAGTTGGCGCAAACCGAAGACCTGTGGAAGTTAGTGTCGGTTACAACCTATACCGTTGAGATAGCATACCTGAGGTTGCGTCGAGTCACGATGCCGGGGTGGACAAGTCTTCCACTCCTGAAAACTAGTCGCAGCAAGTTCTCCAAATTGAAGAACAGAAGGGACCAAAAACATGCCGATGATGAAGATGGTGTGAAAGATCAAAATTATGTAGCCGAGCGCGCTGGCTGCAGTATGACTCCAGATTTCGGGAATCATTCCCAGGCAGAGCAAAAGAATAATGAGCCGTGCGCCAGCCATCAGGACAGGTTTTGACAACAGCCCAGGCGCGGCTCCGACCCATGCTAGGAAACAGATCTGAATGACTTCGCATGCTATTAAGGAACACACTTGCGCGGTACCGACATTTTGCAATCCACCGATGATGACGCCGCGGGCGAAGAGAAGTATGAAAGTGACCCATGTATAGTAATCTTGCGTTCGAGAAGGTTCGTCGCTGGTATCTTGCTTGAGAATGTCGTCAATGAGAAGATATCCCATGCTCTGTGGGCTCGAAGCCAACCCCCACCAACTTGCAATCACAAGAAAAACAACCACCAGAATTACAAGGATAGTGTAGTAAACAGGTCGGAACCTCGCGCCGCTAAGTTGATACGTCGTCCATGCCGACAAAGGAAGCAAGAGATAGCTGAGAAATACCCGCAGAGCAACCCAGATCGTGGCTTTATGTCGCTCGCTCGTTGAACCCTCAAGAACCCAAGTGCCGGTCTGTCGGAACCAATCTTTTGTCCATCTCAGATGCAAGCCGATTTGAAGAGCTCCGTAGATAGCAACAAGGATGAGGAGTGCGAGAGTAGCGATGTTTGTCCATGTGTTGATTGTCATCGGGGCAGCCATAACTTGCGTCATATGTTCCAAGCCCGGTGTTCCACCAAAAGTGCCATTGATCTCGTGAATGCCATCGTGAATACCGTAGTAATGGGACTCCCTCCATACTATTCCAGTTCGCAGCATCAGAGCTGACCAGCTCACTCCCGTGACGACCGGCTGTAGAAATCCAGGCTGATTAACGCTCAGGGCGCTCGAAAAGAAGACGAATTGGAGGTACGTTAGGCAGTCGGCGATTCGTGTAAGATGTGACCTGTTCGAACTTCTCTCCGGACCATTTTCATCGTCATCAGTCAGTGGATGCACCAGATTATACCACTCTCGCCAAGCGGCAACAAAGACAACCAGGATAAAGGTCAAAACAGGTCCCCAGAACGATATATCCTGAAATGTATGCCCAATATCCGGTGTTACAAAGGTCCTCATACAAGCTGCTGAAAAATGATCCCGTCCATCAATGTTGAGTTCAACCTCATAAGCCGCCAGCGGCGAAGGATTGTCGATCTTGAACATAACATCCACAACCTGCAGATAGACCGTCTTTTTTATCTGCTTCCACTCCATCGTCTTACACGTCGTGTTCTCGATTTCGCCATTATACCGCTTCGTCCCTCCTACAGCCCCTAAACTCACCTCAGCCGAGGCGTTGTCGAGTAATGACCGCTCACAAGCCGCTGGTGTGAGATAATTGGCCATAAGCTTAAAAGAAAGAAGTGTCTCATCATTCTCCCTCTCCAAAAAAGCTGACAGACTATTTGGATTGAAGTGATGGTCCGAGTAAAGATCAGGTTGACCATTGCAGTGCTTAAACTGCACATGGGCCGCGTAAGCCTGCCGCGTAAAAACAAGAACCAGAGTAAGGAAAATCCATGGTAATGAGTGCATTTGAGCCAGAAAGGAATGAAATGGTGATTATGTAGACGTCATTGAAGGAATGGAGTTGGACTTGGATGAGTATCTCGGTTGTGCTCTGGGGAACTCGGAAAGGACGGAGACGAGACAAGGGGAAAAGGAAATTTTTGAAGCCTTGGAGCTTAGGGGATGTTTTGGGGGCGAAGTTAACAAGGTTAGGGAAGTTTTTAGGGGGACGCTTGGACGAAAATGTCGGTCCGATCTTGGCTTTTGTTGTTAGCGTTGAGATGAAACAAGAACACGATCAAGCCGAGGCATCAACAAGAAAGAGTTTCGGACATTAATGAGTCTACAGAGCGGACAAGATTTGTTATAGACACCAAAGATCAGAGCTTGATGAAAGATCTGCTGTTATTATGAGATTCGATGAGATTTTGCGGTGACGATGCTGATCTTCAATGATCTTCTCAAACTAAGGCAGGGCTCGGACTTCTCCGCGTGGCGAAGTCACAGCGTCACATCACATTTCGAAGTTTGAACGGAATATCCAATGATCCGACCCAGCCCCGAAGGTTCCCATTAACTTGAAACAAGAAACCGTAAATGATGGGAAATAAATAAGACAGACTCGGAAAGAAACCATCCAAGGAAGGATCCAGGTTCAGGAGTTTGTCGTGAAGCCTTAATCCTTGGCTCTTGGCAGGGGTTCTGTTGGTCTCGGATAATTCAGCTTACAATCGGCTGCCTCTTTCTACAGCCAATCCTGTCTCTGCAATTAGACTGCAACACTGGGGAACACTAGCAATGGGACTCGAAGAAACTGTCAATTGTGTCAGTCAATTGAATCGTGGAGAAGAAGAGGGTGTCTCAAGTCACACGACCGTGCCATCGGGTTGTCGATTGTAGGAAAAGATATTACCCACATGTACAACACAGCAACCATGTGCTCTTCCAGTGATACTCGATCCCATCAATTAGTCTTATGACGGCGCCATCAACATTGAAAAATCAGAATGTTTGTTTCATGGCGTTATTCACACGCAGCTTACCATTGTTCAGCATTCCAGTGGCTGAAGACAATGGCTTGGCCAAACAACCACTAGCCCTACCCTGAAAGGCCGAACAGAAAACTAAAATACCCACTTTCCCGGACCACTTCGCACCGACCGACCGATCTTTCTTTCCACCGCCTTGACTCACTCACTCATACACATACAACTACATATCAACCCATCCCATCATGTCCTGCTTCGCTTCACTGCCCTCCCAGCCAACAGACGAGATCTTTGATCTCTTGGCTCTCTACAGAAAGGACACCAGCCCAGACCGCGTCAACCTCGGCGTCGGCGTCTACTGCACCGACGATGGCAAATCTTGGCCCCTCGACGTCGTCACCCGTGTAGAGAAGGATCTTTTCGAGGAGGCTAGCTTGACCAGACACGACTATCTACCCATTGAGGGCGACCAGGCTTTTCTCAAGGTTGCGAGGGATCTTGTCTTTGCGCATCAGGATGATCTGAGTGTTGCTTCCGTGCAAACCGTCTCCGGAACCGGAGCGAACCATATCGGTGCCAGATTCGTGGCGGATTACCTTCGACCGCAGAATATCTGGGTGTCGGATCCCACATGGGCTAACCACCATATGATTTGGGAGTCTGTGGGACTCAAGCCCAAGTTGTACCCTTACTACAAGAAGTCGGACTGTTCATTGGACTTTGAGGGTATGATCAAGACGCTTGAAGAGGAGGCCCAGCCTCGTGATGCTGTTTTGCTTCATGCTTGCGCGCACAACCCTACAGGACTGGACCCTACAAAGGAGCAGTGGAAGAAGATTGCAGAGGTCTGCCAGCGAAAGCAACTCTTCCCCTTCTTCGACGCCGCGTACCAAGGATTCGCCTCTGGTGACCCAGCTGAGGATGCTTGGGCGATTCGATACTTCTACCAACAGCAGCCCCGACCCGATATGATTGTCGCTCAGTCATTCTCTAAGAATTTTGGTCTTTACGGCCACCGAACAGGAGCCATTCATCTGGTCCTCGCTGAGCCCTCTCAGGAGATCCGAAACAACGCTTACTCGACACTTTCTTACCTTCTCCGATCTGAGATCTCCATGGCGCCCAAGTATGGATCTACGATTGTCAAGACTGTTTTGGAAAGTGAGGAGTTGACTGCTGCTTGGATGGCTGATTTGGACGTCATGAGTGGTCGTATCAAGACCATGCGACAGGCTTTGTATGATGAGTTGATCCGTTTGGAAACACCTGGTACATGGAACCATATCGTTGATCAGGTGAGCAAAGTCAAAGCAATTTGAGAAAGGAACAAGGCTAACCCAATTGCAGATCGGCATGTTCTCATACACCGGCCTGACTCCCTTCGAAGTCAAGACTCTACGGGAGCGCTTCCACATCTACCTCCTCAAGTCAGGACGTATTTCCATCTCTGGCTGTAGGTTTCATGATCCTTCTAACTCTATGGGGGAGCCTCAAGCTAACGATTCATAGTGAACAAGAGAAACGTCAACTACGTTGCCAAGGCCATCCACGATGTCCGCTCGAACGGTAAAAACGGCACCAATGGTACGAACGGGGTGAACGGGCACTAAATTCCACCAGAAAGCAAGAGCTAGACTACAGATTTCTTCTCCCTCCCGGGTTTATAGATGTACATTTTCAGGCTGTTTGTTCCCATTTCTGTCAGAGTCAGTGAAGTCCGATGTCGGCCCGAACTCGGCCATTGTGAGACCTTGCAGTTTACACAGAAATATTCTCGTATGACTCGAACCTTTCTACAGTGATTTCGGTAATGATGATGAGTTGTTCAAACTGGGTGATGAGAATGCCATGTGTGTTGTGAGTGACGATGACAGAGAACCTGAGTTTTGTGGGGAGCCAACAGTTCATGCCACCCCTCATTGCTAGCGAGATTTCCACAACCTGCACTTTCCTAGATATGCAGGGTTATGTCAATTTAATTCTACCAATTCATTACAATGAATATGGAACGATGGATTATCAGCTCATGACGTTAACGTAGATACAAGCACGTTCCACCCGCCAGACCCATTGCCCCTCGTCTCGTGAAGCGAATACGAATACTCCAACAACCGAACACAAAAAACAAGACCACTTTGTCCATCGAACATGATCTTATCAATCTCGCTAGAAATCAGCTGTTCATCCCAGCCTATCAATTCACCCTCCTCAGCTCAGTTTCCATGTCTCAGCCCAGTAAAGTCGGTGAACAAGGGGTGTAAAAACAATCTTCCGCTCCGCGGCGGTCCACGGCGCCTGCCCCGCAAACCGTACGATCTGTTGAGTCCACTTTATTAACACCTTCCCTCGCAACATCGCATGGGAGCCGCATCTCTCAACTGTTTTCCAAGATGGCTAATTGGGGTACTTACGCTGCGGTAACGACGCTTGTCGTCGCTGTCATCACCTACGGCATTCCCTTGTTTCTGCGAGAGTACTTTCCTTGGCAGAGTCTCTATAAACAGCGCCATGGACGACCTACTGTCACGACAAAGTCGTACAAGGGCAGAACTGCGCTCATCACCGGTGCGAACGGCGCTTTTGGGTCGAGAGCGGCGAAGCTCTTTGCGCATCGCGACGTGGACACCCTTGTGCTTGTTGACGTGAGGGATTGTGGAGAGTTGAAGACGGAGATTGAGAAGGAATTGAGTGCTGCTGGCAAGGCGAAGCCTACTATCTTGGTCTGGCAGGGCGATTTGATGAGTTTCTCGGGATGTCAGGAGATTGCGAGAAAGGCGCAGGAACTCAAAACGCTTGATCATGTTCTGATGACAATGGGTATTCTATCGTTCAACAAGAAGCTTTCGCCTGAGGGATGGGAAACTTGTAAGTCACATCCTATTCCACCGTTGAGTAAATATTGACACAAACAGCCATCCAAATCAACTACCTCTCCGGTGCTCTCCTCGGCCTTCTCCTCCTCCCTATTCTCAAATCCAGCCCACTCAACCCCAATCCTCCCGTCATGACCTTCGTCACATCCTTTGGCATTTACCCCTCCTCCTTCACGATGGGCATGCCTAGCAAGGGCTCTTATCTCAAGCACCTCAGCAACAACAAAGACGGCATGCAGCAAGCCCACCAGTACGGCCGCTCCAAGGCTCTGCTTCTCTACTTCGCCCGCGAACTAGCTCACCGCGTGTCCAAGCTCCCTCACAGCGTGACGATCAACAGCGCCGACCCCGGTTCTGCATGGACACCTCTCACTGCTCCCAACCAGGATCAACTTATCCCGCGACTAATTCAGAACTTTGGATCCAGAGCGCCGGAGTTTTGTGCTGCTGCGCTTGTCAATGGTGTTTCAGCGGGGCCGGATGCCCATGGGAAGATTATGCAGGACTTTGCTACTACTGAGTAAGTTTCGTTAATCCGATATCATGTGCTGTTTACTAATTGCGATAGTTATCCCCCTTTCTTCGAGCGCAAGAGTGGACATGTTGCGCAGAAGCGCGTTTGGGAAGAGACGAGGGAGGAGTTTGAGGCCAAGGTCCCGGAGGTCAAGGCTGTTTACGAGATGTTGGATTAGCTTTGATCCTGTGTCGTTATTCAGTCTGGGATTACGGCTAATGAGTGGAATCATGCGGAAAGAGCAAATTTCAGGCAGATGGGAACCCTCCTCTGCCCAAGAAGCTGTATCTTGTTGAGCTCGAACATATCCGTTGCTCGTGCGGAACCCGTTTTAGTCAGCTACATTGTGATACACATGTGAAGGCATTGTCTCGTTTACGAGTGATCAAATGAGTACAGTAGAGAAAAGTCCTTCAACGGATGCCTTCAAATAGCTTTTAACAGATTGTACTTTTTGATAATTATATATAATGTGTAAAACAAAAGCAAGTCTTTTTGATATGTCCAGTCAATTCATTTTTACACCTTACTGCTCAGGCTGTGAATGCCTCCTCTCCGACTCAACATATGACGGCAATGAACTGGAATATCGTGTACTGCTCTCTGGGAGCCCAACATCCTCAGCGTCAGGCTGCACCTCTCCTTTCTGTTCCTCCATTGTGAACTGTACTGGCAGTACGAGCTTTAGAGTAGTCGATGCAATGCTAATAGTTAGATGTAGTTGGTATGTCCTGGCAATTAGGCAGGAGTAAAACGTAGGCAAAAACATTTTCTTATCGCTTGCAAAATTCGTAATGGGTATCTCGATATGGCTGCTGAATGTCTCGGCACTGTCGGTGATAGCATTGTCTGTTTGCTTGGGCGAATCTTTCGCCCAGCTCAATCCAACCTCGGCTTTCTTCAGTAGAGTCTCAGAGCCATTGTAGCAGTCTCTCGCGTTGACGATGTGAGGTAGCTGTTGCATAGGCTCATCCTGTGACCAGGTTACGGATTCGATCTTTGCAGACACACTGCATGTTTGCGGTAGGCTGGTCTTTCGATCGCACGACTTCAATTTGAAAGATGCTACTGCCGTCGCAGGATGGAAACTCTTTCCGCTGCAGTAGAGGACGATGGCAGTGGGTTGATCAGCGTGTAATGTGATTTCGCCCGAAGAGCGACCAAAGACACTGGGTTTGAGCTGCTTAGATGATGCGAACTTAAAATTTCGATTTGCTGTAGGGATCTTCAGATTTGGGTGTTCGACATGACCTGGCAGGAACTGAACGGTCTCTTTGGCCTCCATCCTAGCATACTCTGGATTGGCCGAGTCCCAAATCTGAGCAATGATACCGTACTCAATGCGCACGCCCCTTGGGATCATGGCTTCACTCTCCCAGCCGGTGATACTGGGTGGAAGATGTGAGTGCATTTGGCGTGTTTCTTGCCATATGACGTTATGTGAGCAAGCCTCTGTACCGAGGCCATTGGGGAGGACAAAGTAAAAGGGAACACTGTAAGTCTCATTTGCCTGGAGAATTTTATCCGCTGGCAATGTCGCATGCTCAATTGGCATTTCCAGATCAAGTAATCGATGCCATGTCTCAAATGCCAGACTGGCGTTGGGTCGTTCAACACTGGAGTCGCAGACAAACTTTATGGAGATCTTGGTGAAAGGAGTCTGCTTCTTGGGCTTAATGTTGACGGTGCCCATAACTATGAAGCCGGGGCGATAACGTTTTGATGCATAGTGGTCTTGGATGCGAATTGTCAAGCGATTATTCTTAGGGGGCAAGATAGAATTAAGACTCTGTAGGGCTGACGGATTGAACAGGCTAAGCACCGGGCGTGTCTGAAGAGGGACGCCGGTTGTTTGAGTGTAAGGAGGCTCCATATTGACGATACTGAGGTAAATTGATCCGACATCTTGGCATTATTTGGCCTTATTATTATACATTTCTGCCTGAATAGGCATCAGCGCTTTTCTCGATAAGTCGAGTTGATTGATTAAGATGAGTGACTCACGGGCTGTGCGTATTACTGGTAATCGGCATGATCTGACCCGACTGAAAGGCCTGGGAATAACATGCGCGTCGTTACAGACCGCGTAATTGAGTCACTGGCTGTCGCAGGCACAGTCATCACCGAAGATTATTCGTCAACTAGCCAATCAAAACAATCAGCGTTCACATTTAAGGTCTTTATTGCACCATGTTAGTGCAGCACGGCACGTATGATCCGAATTGAGGTAGTGCTCCGTCTAGGCTGATTAATACCTACTCACCAACGACGCTAGACGCTAGAAATCGAACGACTTTTATTGGAGGGAAAAGGCGTCGTGAAGAGACCCGTAGCGGAACGACAAACGCATTCACGACAGCGGAATTCATAAGTGCCCACGCAAGCCTCTCGAATTACAAAGCGATATTTTGATAATTTGGAATCAAATGTTCGATACCACTTACGAATGTCCAACTGCACCCCTTACACCATCGATATCGTCATTGTACGGACGAAGAATCCACAAACCGGATTGACAACTTGACAGCCAGGCACATTTGGTAAAATCTGATGGTTTCGTTAAAACTGGCAACGCAATCGATCCTTATATGGTCGCCTGTATCTTGATAGCTGATACCTCCTGGCTGGCGAAGCGACAATACAGCAGCCTAACGATGACGAACGTCGCTCTATATGAACATCTCACTGTCCCCTTGACCCGCGCACAGGAAGAGTATCCTGTAGTCAATTTCAATGGCCTGGAACTGATTTGTAGAACACGAGTCTTACGCTAAGAAGAAAGAACTATCAGTTCAATCGATTGTGTTCTGAACCTGCTATTGTTGTGGTTTGTAGTGTTGCCATTGAACAATTGATATGTTTCCCTCGGCCAGAAACACGAGGAATAAGCCACGGATGTTGTTCGATAAACAACGACAATAAAACTTCTATAAATTGGTTAGGTTATTCGCAAACATTAAGCTTCAGAAATAGTTCAATTACCGGCATCATTGACTATGGGTCTCAAAGAGCTTCATTGCGCTAAGTTCCAGGACCTTTCGCACAGTAATGTCAAAATGCCAGAATCAAACGCTGTCTACCTCATGACTGAGGTTAAGGCTCGTGACCAACAACTCTGGGTCCAAGCTCAAGATGCTCGCCGTCGAAAGCGCTACCACGAAGCAGATATGAATGAGCAGAAGGCCATCATCCAGGAAAAGGACGCCCTGATTCAGAGTTTGCAGGAGCAGATTTGCGCGCTCAAAGGTGAGGTTGAGATGCTTACAAAGACTATACAGAATCTGCCACGAGACAGGCCTAGCCTTCCCTATGATCCATGTCGAGACTAGGTATCTATGACAAGTTGTGGAGTTCCTGGTAGATAGTCTCGTATGCGGATGATGCTGGTACAGAGGGTATTGAGCGGGAAACTAATACTGATGTTTGCTGCAGGTCGCGAAGAGAGGGTGAAGAAGGAAGAGACGGAGTATCTGGGCTGGTTCCTAGGTAAGTAAATGAAATGCTATTGATAGGTGATACACCTCACTGGATCAACATTCCACAGTTGATGGAAATCGTTGATTCGTCTACAAAATGAATATGTTAAACTGATTCAACAGGCTTTTTGGTGAAACAGATGGAATAGATATTCCCATTGTAAAGATGTAAGCAAAGGCTATCCCCCTCCACCAACTGATCATAACTAACCAAAGACAGCCTGATATGCTTGTTTTCTAACTAAAGAGACTGGATATTGATGCGACTCAAACTCAGTCAGGAAAGATTCAATAACATTGGAGTTTGTGAGTCTCGTGTACACAAGAATGTTATTTGGGACATGAATAGTAGGTAGCAAGGCTTCACTATCCATGTACAGAACTGGTGTAGGCCAGTGCAACAAGCCATTCCGCTCTCTCAAGGCTTTTACAATTGTAAATCTGGAGAATCGATATGACTTATTTCAAGCGCTCTTCCGCTCCACCAAGATATGATCTTTGCCCTCCGGTGTCAGTAAATCAGTATCCTCGCAATCAAAGATGAAGGCGATCTGCTCCAGGGTGTGCCCATCAGTCTCGGGGTAGAAGAAGAAAGTGGTCAGGAGGAATGCCACAAGAAAGGCAACATAAACAATATAGTATTTACCTTGCAGCGCAATGGGGTTAATAAACATATCAAAGATACCAGCTAGGATGCCGGAGAGATACATGACTGTAAATCCCCTGGATCGAAGTCGGTAAGGCCAGATATCGAGAGGATACGAGAAGACAAGAGGGCAGCTACATGTTGTTAGCCATGTTAGCGGAATGATAGAGGCGTCCGAAGGGGAACTTACAGAGCAATATCATAACCCAAGAAGAAGATGAAGAGGAAAGGAATAACAACAGTGCCCACATCGGCATTTCCCGCGTTGGCAAAGAATCCCGACAGGCCGGTGATGATCATGTAACAGCCTAACATGCGGCAAATCTGTACAAGCGATATCATTGAAGAAAGTTTGCCGTCTCGCTCGAGCAATTTAATTAAGCAGGCAATATAGTCGATAACACTGCGCTATACTGTCTGAATGTCAATTCTCGCTTGCCCTAGGCCTTAGTATGTCGGTTCCCTCACAGCTTCAACGTACTGATCGTGGCACAGGTTTCCTCTAACACCCATAACCGGCATAGAGTGCCTTTGAAGCATTCCTCTTGGATAGCATGAACTGGAGTACTGCATCCCACTCAGATGCAAGCCTATGGAACGTACTTCTTTACGAAGCTGTTCCCCCGCTTATCTAAGCTCTAGATAGATAAGCCCGCTGAGAACCATCATTTGGTCAGCCATATCGTGAACATCGTCTGCGCTAAAGCTCCTAGTAACAAGCCCCTGCTAGGTGACGGCGACTTCGGACTATGTAACAGGAGTCTCATGTCATGGAATACACTATCAAATTTTGAACGCAAGATACTATCCGTAGTGACCTCCGATAGTGGTGGGTATCTTACATGCACCAATTATTTGATAAGACTTCAGTTTTAAAAGAGACCACAGTGTCATTGAAACTAGTCTCTTTGTAAATGCGATGAATGACCTATTTCCAGTATAGTTACCTTTATGCCATTTCGTCATACTGTACCTATACTCCTTGAGCTCTCTTACCCAGTGAGATCGGCCCGCTTCCTCCAAGACTCATCATTTGCCAATCCCACATAGTCTTCGTGGTACAAGGACGTAGCAAGAAACATGTCCCCTTTGGCATTCTTGGGCATGATGTATGTCACATCAGGCACAGGTGACATTCGCGCACGACGAACGAAATCTGGCGCACCGACACCTGGTCCAAAATCGCACTGGTTTAGCCAGTGAAGCTGCGCCCAAGAAGACACCAAGAAGTCTCTCCCGGGCTTGACTCGCGCCCCGTAAAAGATTGTCGTCTTGTCTTTGGTGTTGTTGATAAGTGTCACGAGGCTGCGAACGAAGTGATCATCCACCTTCTTGAGTGACTCTCGAGTCTGGACTGCCACGTCCGCAAACGAGGCTTCTGACAACTCTCCCGCAGTCGTCCATGTTGTTTCTGCAATGGAAACGAGGTGGCCCAGGTAGCCCTCAGCGACAGGTGGACTGAGCACTGAGCGGGAGTCCACCGCACGTTGAAGCTGGACCATCTCGTCTTTTGGAAGACGTCCTTCGCGGACACGAACGGTAGAAAGGCGTTGCACTAGAAATGCGGTGATTGCATCATTTGTGGAAACCCAGGTCCGTCCACTTGAAGCCTCCTTCTTCAGATTCTCAAGGACTTTGGCTGAAAAGCGCCAGTAGTGCCATTCGACTGGTCTTGGTGGGCTTTTTGGCTGAGGACCGACATTGAGCGTTGAGGGACGACGCATACCGTGGTGATTAGCAGGTGACTCGCCGGGCTTCAGAAAAGACACGAGGGTATCAGCGTCCTGCTTCTCGGCTAATAAGAATTTGGGGTCATATTCTTCACCCCGCCCTGCAGCCGCAAACATCTTCAACAAGGTCCCTTGACCATTCATATCCAGGGCATTGTGCATGGAGCCGAAGCAGAGGAGCATACCACCCTCGACGAAGTTGGCCTGTGCGATGAAGACTGGCATCTCTTCGCCCGCTTGGTACTGGTAGCCCAAACCTTTAACTGGGCAGAGAACATCGCCATCCAGCATAGCAAAGGGGGCATCGGCCTTGACGATGTTCTCATACGCAGGGAAAATCTCTCTACAGTCCTTGCGGAGAACCGGTGATTTACCCTGGTGCGGAGGGTAAGGCACGATCTCATATTTGCCTGAGTTGGTGGCAGTCTGGCCAGTCTTGATCACCTGGCCAGCAAGTGAAGGGTATGCCTCGAGCAACTTCAACGCGCTCTTGTCTAGCGTAGCCAGGACCTCATCACGAGTAGTTCCGGGCTGGTCTGCGAAACCAAGGATAACAACGGTGTATGTATCCCAGCATAGCTGCCCGAAGACGCCAGGTTGCCGCAGCTTTTGCTCCATTTGATCGATTGACGGATCAACAAGGTAAAGAAGTAACGTTTCGTGTACGCAAGGTATAGGCGATAACTAACTTCAAATGAGTGCCTAACAAAATTACACTTCGAAGACTATGGTGGATGTTTCCTTGGTAAGAGCAACTACAGGCTGTGTGTCATCTTTTGAACCCCGCAAAATGTCCATTGGGCTTGAGGAGTAATCCTAGGATCCACTTACACCAATGCCGAGGTCATCTTCCCGGATACACTGGATAATAAACCATCCGGTTATTGTAACGATCGAATCTAAGACCGGCAGTTAAAGTTCATTGCGCTTACATACGCGGTAAATACTGATTTCTGACAGTGCTTGCTATAACGGGATCAGTTTGGTATGGCGGGTCCAACAGGCCACAGTTAGGCAACCCCAGGCTAAGTCACCCCTGCACCAACTGAACTATACAGCACTATACTCGTAATCTCTTACTTCCTCCAAAACGGATCACGAGATTAAGAGTAAAAAAAAGTAAAGAAAGGAATCATGAGATTCTCGTCTACTAATACAAAAAGGAAATCATCTACAGAAAAATGCAAAAAGAAAAACATACGACAGTGGGGATTCGCTGGGTCACGAAACTACCTAGTATGTAATCCGCCCCTTGTCATCTTATTTTTAGCAGAGCGGCCGGGACCCTGAGCTCTCTAGTGTATGGCCGTTTGTAAAAAGACGTACTGTCAATTAGACTTAAAGAGGGTTGTTATAACCTATAAGAGAATGTATCGATACCCTCCAAACATACTCGAATATCCCTTCTGGAACAATTCCCACTAGTCGCATGCATCGACAGTATCCAAGCCCGTGCCTTCACTGGTAAAGATTCTCAGTAACAGTTCCACCAAAAGTCTTTGAGCGTCAGTCAAATAGTTAGAACGACTTCGTAATGATTGCAATCTTTTCCTTGACAACAAAACGAACGGAGGCAGTAAGCTAATGCCCAACAGTCAGGCCAAATCCCTAGCTAGTTCCTGCCAGATCCTTCACATCCAAACTCGCCAAAGCCCGAGGCCATACCAACAGCGTCGCCCACACATTTCTTCTGAAAGACACCAGTGCGAAACCTCGCAGTCCACTCGCGACCATCATCTCCAAGGCCATAGACGAAATCCCAAGTGTCGGGAAGTAGTGCACAGCCCTTAAGCTCTGTCTTGAGCGACTCGCCATAATCAGAGCTTGCCCATCCATGACCCCATACCCAGTAATCGTTGTACAACGCTTTATACGTACTTTCACAACCCGCCTGCTTACCAAGTTGAGCAGCTGCGCGTAGAGAACCAGGGGACACGGCATAAGTAGTGCCTCCAGTAGTCACTGAGCCACCACCCTTGTAGTTGGCCGCGTTGTTGTCCGTGGAGGAGCATTCATCCACAGACTTCAGTAGATACTGAACGCAGTCATCTTGGTTATAGTTGACGTTGAAACCTGGTTCTGCGGTGAGTGAGAGAGTGACCTCATTGGGTGTGCCCTTGTTGTAGGTACGCGAGACGGCAGTCGACTGCCCACGCAAGCCTTGTCGCGTCCCCAGATCAGAACAAAATGTATCTTTGATAAGACCCGTGACGCCGTCACCCTCAACGTAAGTGTTTTTACCCACGCCATTGCACTGAAAAGCCTCCTTGGGATTGTTCTCCTGAGTGACACCATTCCAAAGAACGCGGATGCCATCAACCCGCTCCCAACTTGCTTGATCGGATTGAAGATAGGCCTTCAGATTCTTGACGAGATTGCCATCACTCGTATCAAACGGGACAGTATCATATGCGAGAAGATTGGCAACCTCGCCGGCGACCAAAGGTCCAGCTGCAGAGTTTAAATAAGCTCATGTCGTCAGACAGACTGTTGCGCGGGTACTTACCATATGATGTACCATTCTCCATCATTGGAACATTGCCCTCTCTTGGAAGACAAAGGATATCTTGGCCTACAGCATGAAGAGTAACATGGGGGCCGCCCTTCGACCAGGTAGACCTATGACCAGTGGAATTGACAGAGCCAACAACGATCAGCGGGAGATCGGGGCCTTCCATCAGACCGGGATATTCGTCCACATCCGGGGTATCCAACATTTCCATATCACTACCACCACCATCATCACTGCGACCATCATCATCGTCATCGCTATCGTCGTCGCTATCGTCGTCGCTGTCGTCATCATCATCGCTATCGCTATCATCATTTCCTGCGATGCTTATGAGAGGGATATCCTTCGCGAATAGGTCTGTGAGAAGCTGCCGAAAGCCGTCTACCGTTTCCTGGTCCCAGACAGGTTCGAATGCCAAAGCCATAGAGATGACGCTCTTCTTGCGTCGCTCAGGATGGTCATCGATGTCCTTCATAATGAGTTCAAACGCAGCCTGAACCTCTAGATGGGTGATGGCATGGAGCCTGACGACGACAAGGGTAGCTTTCTTAGAAGCGCCGAACTGGGTTCCGAGTGCTTTGCCAGCGTTGCAAGTACCATGTGAAGGCATCTCATCATCGTCGTCTACCCAGGGTTCGTCGCCTTTTTTAATTGCCTTATCAGTCAGGAGATGCTGTGGCGCAACGTTTGGGAATTCCTTGGCAAATTAGAAAGTGAAAGTGATCAATTTCAATAGAACGGAAGGTTTAAGTTACCTTGTTCTGCGCCTTGTAGGCTACCCCTGTCTCAATGTGGTATAAAAAGCTTCCTGACCCTCCATGGCTTTCATACACATAGTTCTTGAGTTGAGTCAAATCTGGAACTGTACTGTACATAGAGAGTGGTCAGTAGAGCACCATCGATGGTACATTTTTATTCACATACCTGGGCTGGCTTATGGCGACCAGTTCAGTAGCGGCGGCTTCCTGCCTTTCGTAGGCGATGTCTCTCTTCTTCGGGCCTCGTTGGTTTGAGGCTTCTGAAGGCTTCAAGATCCGTGGAAGGAAACGGCCTCGTTTCCCCCTGTATACCCTCCTTACAGCCTCGACGCCGTCCAGGTTCTCGACCTTGGCTACCTCCTCATCGGTCATTTCTGCTCCCCACTCGCGGATTCTGCCATTGCTCATAGTGGGCCCTTCGAGACGATCCCCAAGAATGGTGCTGAGATGGGATCCTGTTGCGTTGCACTGATCCGCATTCTCTCTATTGATTGGACGAATAAAGTACTCGCCCTCGACGAATGACTTTCGCCCTCTGGGCGTGCTGATATCCTGGACAGGAAGTTTGACTTTGAGCAGACGTACAATGTCTTTGTGGTCCTCCATCTTCTTAACCTGATCTCGTGTGGCCTTGAATTGTGCAGAAACCAGTCCGTCGTCTGCATCTGACCAGGGGGAAATGTAGTCATGTCCGACAGTGGATTTGATGAGGTCGAAAACTTCGGAGGGATCTGTACCTTTCTGCAGGAACACCTCGTGGAGAAGTTTGCCATTTTGGATGGAGCTACCGATCGGACCACTCATGTTAGCAGTGGTACAATCAGGAAGAAGAAAGAAGAATAAAGAAAACAACAGACAAAAGAATAGTCTCATTTCGATTATCGCTGGAAGGACGAGATCTTAGTGTTGTTTAGCTTGAACTTATGTTCAAAGTTTTCAAGACATTCCCTCCAGGCAATTATATAATAGACAACTGCTGCTTCGACGCAAACATACTGTGATTGTTCTCTAGCCATCGTAAAATGAGTCTGGTCTGAAGTGCCGATGGTTCTTTTGCTTCCAAAGTGATGCGAGCGACTACACCGTCATACGTCGGGGAGAAAGAGTTGTGGCTCGTCGGCAGATTTATTTGCACATCACCTGAGCCTCTGTGCATCCCCGGGTGGCCGCCACATGATTTATGTTCATCATCGATAAGGTTTGACCAGTTACTTCCTCGGGCGTTCTTCGGTCAGTCACAAGGTAACTTGACACACATACCTTCGAACTTGGTCCTTGATTCTCACAAGGTAAAATACATTGTTCGTCGATGTATTGTTCAATTATGCAAACCCTCAGAGATTGCGTCTCGAACGACTAGATAGCTGTAACCCATTTCACACCATCGCCTATTTGCGCGACACTATAGTCGCGGTACTATGCCTTTGGCTTCCTGGCAATAAACCAGACAAATTCCTCTTCCTCGTCCGCTCCCAAAATAACATTCTCGATGATCAGTGCAATGTCTTCGGTCAATGTTTTGGTTAGTTTGAACTGCCCAAGACCCCTCTAAAACATCCATCCATTGTCGTCGTGCCATTTCTCGTCCACAACCGAGGAAGCCTCTTCAGCGTTGAAAGTTGCTAGAAATGTACCACGTGGTGCTAGCCAATTCCCAATTCGCTTGATCATCTCCTTCTGCTCGTCTTGTGGCAGATGTATGATGCTGTACAAAGCAACAACAGCCGTGAGGGAAGCCGGTGGAAATTCCAACGTCATCATGCCGCCTGAACAAAGCTTAACGCGGTTCGCCAAGCTACCACGAGCTAGGTAGAGCTGAACATTAAATAGCTCATTGGTATAGATTTGGACCAGTGGCGCGCGTGCCAGGAGCACAGTAAGAAATGGGCTTGCCGAACCGCATCTTAATTCGAGAACAGACTTCTTTGACGTATCCATGCTGCTAGTCAATTGTGGGCAGATTTCGAGTAGTTGGTCGAGATATTTGAGACGAAGCTTGTGATGTCTCTCGGTCCAGTCGTTGTGCTTGGGAGCTATGGCATTATAGGATGCTCGCACGCGCTCTTTAAGTTCGTTTGAGGTCTCCATAGTTGCGATTGAGAGCGTAACTAAGATATCAAGATTTGATTGTTTTACACGAATACTTGGCACTCCCAGTATCTTCTATGGCTCTACGTTGCGGCCGTGGTTAGGATGGTAGTATGACTCATCGCCGGGATGATATTGAGAGAGTCCACACTTGCAAGGAATCTCTCACTGTGCCGTGGTTCCGCGCCTCCGCGGCTTCGTATCGGTATTTAGGATAACATGAACAAATTGCTAACAGAAACTTCGTTCTCATGCATCGTAGAGCTCATCTTGGCTCGTATTGAGAGGCGAACTACCGAAGAGGCAAAAGGTACACATCAAATCGTTGCGCCCCTATGAGGGTGTGTAGTGCAACTACCTCCACGAATGGCCAGGTAGCAAATACAAGGTATGCTTGTATACTATACTACAGGGTACAAGCATAGCCACTTTTGTCTATGCATAATAAGTGCCATCATCGAAATCTAGGCCTGAGGGAGGGGAAGAAGAATAGAGAGGGGGAGGAGACGATAGATCGGAAGATAAATCGTAAGAAGCCTCGAGCCCAAGTCCAAATATTGTCTTGCTTGGGCTGACAGAGGCATCTCCAATGAGATGGTACGCCGGGCATGCAAACTGTAGATCTGACTTCTCGTCCATGTATGGGCGGTCGATCATCTTCTCCATCTGTTTAAAGTCGCCAACGAGCATCTCTTCATCATCATCCCAGTCGTTCCAAGGTTCGTCCGGGCATTCTAGGAGGTCTCCGTATGTGTCGTAGTCATGCCACTTCTGCGATCGTCTTCGACAACGCTCAAGACCCCAATCCGTTTGTCCATTCTCTCCGCATCTCATTTCTAAGTCACTCAGCTCGTCCAAAGTAGGGAGTTGACGTTCTCTTCCGGGGTAGAGCCTGGCATCGTCTAAAAGCCCCCAGGCCCGTCGTCGGTAGATATGGAGTTGGAGACTGTGTAGTTCGAGCCATCGTGCAGTTGGTGCGTCGCATCCGCCACTTTGATATGAGGCAATGTCGACGTTCGATAGCCTGTCAGCTCTGTACAAATATGCGTTCTGTCCTTGGAGTAGTCGATCGTAAGCTGGATATCGGATGTAGTTTTCGCCTAGATTTGGGTCATCGATCCATGGAAAATACGCAGTCGGCCGTGTTCTAGAAAGTAAATGAAGCAACTTCTTGATATACTGAGCGTGGTCACCTCCCTGGTTCAAACCGCAAATCACTCTCGTGAGAAAGTTTATTCCAAAACAAGGAAGCATTCTGACGATTTCTGTGTGATAGATGCCCAAGTCCCTCAAATACTCCTTCGCGTCAAGGAATACTGTGTCAGGAAATAGTAGGCCATAGTCAAATGATAACATGTCCTTCAGAGACCGATCAGGCACCCATGCGTCTAGACAATGCGCAAAGACACTTCCGTACAGACCCTCATAGTACTCGTGGACCGTGTTTAACATAACTGGATCCATAGCTCCGTGGTCTCCGGTGCCGGACATAACTTTGGCATACATACCCTGTTTCTCATACATGTTCCAAGCCGCGGGATGATAAATATTACAAATCAGCTCATATCTGAGGAAGGCGCGCAGAAACCGGTATCGCTCAGAGGTCGTCAAGTTTGCGAATTCAATCCTCGGGTTACCTAAATGCTTTCCTTTGAAATAGCTTCCTTTGCCCATGAAGTCAGGAATGCCAAGGTAAGCCCTTGGTAAGTAGGGACTCGCCGCCTTGGAAACAAAGTCGACAATGAAACTGATCAACCGAGATAATAGCAAGAAGAGTGGCCAGTGTATTTTCGTGCGCTTCACCTTCCTCGGCTCCATGAATTTCGCCTGATTGTAGTCCTCCCTAGCCATGGATGCATTCTGGATATCCACGATTCGCAAGGCATCGTCCATCAGACATTCTGAATCGTCCACAGAGAGAATATCTTTGACAATACGGCGAGTGATACCTCGTCCGTATTGACCCCAGTGTGAGAACATCGATGGTGATGCTCTTGTCAACTGCGTGATGCTTATGGCATCCCCAATCTGCAAAAGGACCTCGTCTAGAAGCAAGGTGGGGAGGCCATGGAAGGGGTCCATGGTGCGTGCGAAATGCGGTGCTTTGTTGAATACAGCTTTGAGGATCCGTTATTCCAAGAATATATGGCGAGAATGGAATGTGCGTTGACGGGTTACAAGATGAACAATTGAAAAGAATTGGCTTGGGGGATCTGAAGCTTATCTTCACATTTAAAACTCCCCCCCTCCGCAACAGAGTTGAGTTATTTATGAGGGGGGTAATTAAACTTAAATCATAAGTGTTTCTACCACAATTCATCCAACAAGTTAGTATATGAATAATAAGATAAGAGACCATGGGACATATGTAGAGTATGAAATATTTCTGTGATTCTCTGAGCATGATTTGGGAAGTCCTGCAGTGAACAAAGCATAACACATTACTTGATATCTCTTCTTTGACGACTTTTACGTGTCAACATATGAGGCTGAACCCTATGTACCTACGGGCTGATGAAATGTCACCACGTTCACAGCATTCTCAAATAGGAAAGTTCTAGAAATGGCTGCCTTTACTATTCGAGGATCTCAATTTCTACATGCGAGATTTGACGAATATGGTAGGGGGGTTTTGAGCCACGGCCGTCAATATCAACCACTCGGCCGGCCCAGACGGAAGTTAGTGTATTAGATTCTCTTCCCCTTTGGCTCATGCTTTTCTGCGGTCGTTGACGGTATATGATTCGTTCGAAAAGGAGATAAAAAGGTTTGAGGCACTGGGAATATGGCAATCTACCTGTGTTTTATCCGTGTACTCCGCAGGACTCGCTCCTCCGAAAAACTTCGATCAGTTTACAGTGTAATCCTGATAACAAGGTTTCCATCTTGACTTACAATTTTGAAGCACTATGACTCCAATGCTCACACAGGTTGCATTGCCATTGTCGCCGCCGACAGCTTGGTCACATTTCGGCGTCCACGCTGATCATTTAATACTGTGCCTCTCTGATGTTATCATGTACCCGGACCATATTGGATTGTCCGTGGATCTTTCCGGTGCATATTGTCCTACTCAGGATACAATCAGAGAAGTGCATGACCGTTGTACTAAGAAGGAAGCTGCTAGACGCAGATACAGGAATCGACGTCAGGGACATCATACACATATGCAGGTTCGCATCAATTACTTCCAAAAATGCACCAATGGGAACTATAGCCGCTCGTCTCGCGCAGAGTATGATGAGGGTGGCGGAAGAGAAGCCACGAAGAACACGAGAGACGAAATACCTTGTTCGTTTTCTGCTATCTTAGACTAGCATTTAAATTGTTTTATTTTGGTCGCCTAAGGTTTACAGCGCATGCACATGACAAAATCCGCTTGCACAACCCTTGCCTTCCCCGCGTTGATCTCCATATAAATCGACCGGCTAAATGATCCTGTTTTCATAAGCGCCCTATGAGGCATCATTCGGAACATCTGTGACCGAAGAGCTCGGCATAGACAAAGCCGACTAAGGTTTTTGACGTTAAAAGCCCCATTTGTCTCGACTTGTTGCATCTTGAAGTAGAAGCTACTCGAATACCCATCATGCTAGTCTCCAGCCTCAAGCGATTGGCATTAGCCGCTGGGCTAATGAGCCGTGCATTGGCCGATTTGAATACCGCAGAGAACTCCACCCATATCTCTCTTTCCAATGATCGATTCGCCGTAGTCCTTTCCAAGTCCAATGGACATATCATCGATGTTAGACTCGACGACCAGGACCTCCTCGGCCCAGTCAGTGGAAATACCGGCAAGGGACCTTATCTCGACTGTTCTTGTACACCAAGCGGGTTCTGGACTCCAGGCAATACTGCCCAGCTTCGTCTCGTCAAAGGGACCGACTCTACTGGAACAAAATATGCAGGAATTATTATGAGCGATACCTTCCAGGCGACCAATCAGACCTTGTCGCAGTACTTCTTCCTTCGTGGTGAAGAAACGGGTCTACATGCCTTCACTCGGCTTACATATTTTAACCCATCTAAGCCATTCTTGCGCGATTTGGGAGAACTTAGGACATTGTTTCGTCCAAATACCAAGCTTTGGACTCACTTCTCCACCAGCGACGGCAACTATGGACCTCTTCCGGATGCTGCTGGAGCTCTGACCGTTCAGGATGCGACATGGTACGTCGGCGACAAGACCAACGGCCCTTATGTAAAGCAATACTCCGACTACTGGACCAAGTACAGTCTTTCTGAGAGCTGGCGCAATCACGATGTTCATGGAGAGTTCAGTGATGGCTCTACCAGTGATGATGGCAGTACGTTCGGTTCTTGGCTCGTGCACAACACGCGCGAGACATACTATGGTGGCCCTCTACATTCTGACCTGGTTGTTGATGGAATCGTCTATAACTACATGGTGTCTGGCCATCACGGCGCTCCGATGCCAAACATCACCCATGGTTTCGACAGAACTTGGGGTCCTCAATTCTACTACTTCAACAAGGGCGATAAAGATACATCGCTAGCTGAGTTGAGAGCTGACGCCGCCAAGTACGCCGACCCTACTTGGAATTTAAAGTTCTATGATAGCATCGCCAGCCATGTTCCCAACTTTGTTCCTTCAACGAAGAGAACCACGTTCAGCGGTAAAGTCAATCTTCCCAAGAATGCGAAGCGACCAATCATTGTTCTTTCAGAGAATAAGCAAGATTTCCAGCTCAACGTGTTCAACACCAAATCGCTTCAATACTGGGCTGAGATTGATAGTTCTGGAAAATACAGCATTCCGCAGGTCGCCGAAGGGACTTACCGAGTGACTATCTATGCTGACGGAATCTTCGGATGGTTTATCAAGGACGACATCAAGATCTCCAAGTCGCATAACAAGGGCACCTTCACATGGAAGGAAGAAAGTGCTGGTAAAGAGCTCTGGCGTATCGGCACTCCGGATAAGTCCTCGGGCGAATACCTCCACGGCTATGCCCCTGATACTTCCAAGCCTCTTGAGCCCGAGCAATACCGCATCTACTGGGGGAAATATGACTTCGAAGAGGATTTCCCTAAGGGAGTAAACTTTCACGTCGGAAAGGATGACGAAGCGAAAGATCTTAACTACGTCCACTGGTCTTTCTTCGCCGCCAAGGGAAACCATCTTCGCTCAGAGAACTACTACGATAACGTCAACAACTGGACTATCACGTTCGACCTGACCAAGTCACAACTCAAGAGTTCCAAAATGGCCACTTTCACTGTTCAAATTGCTGGATCGCGAACAGGAAACGGCAACGCGAAATGGACACCCGTCAATGACCGCTTCAACTCCAACCTGCCCTGGACGGTCCGCGTGAATGGCGGTTACGAAGATACTTGGGTCATCCCATACTGGAGAAGTGGCTCTTGTGCTGTTCGCAGTGCTGTTGCGTGCCAGAACATCGAGCACAAGTTCCAGTTTCCTAGTTCGAACTTAAAGCAGGGCAGGAATAAGTTTGTGCTGAGTTTGCCTTTCAACGCTTCTAGCATTGAGACAGCACTTCTGCCTGACACGCTATATGTTCAATATGATGCTCTTAGGCTAGAGGTCAAGTGAGGTGGCGTCAGAAAGAGTTTGTTCACTGGGAGCATAAGGTACGCAATAATATGGTCACCTTAGGCGGGTCGGACAACCACTTCGAATGCTTTTTGTTATTGCCATAAGTCTCAAAGAACATTTATTCTGTTATCCATCCACGTGGGAGAGCTGGAAACATTAACACCTTGCTTCACGTAGTAAAAGTTATGAACCCATCCGTACATTAGTTCATCATCTCGTGTTATCGACCAAGATCTACGTTTCCCTTCTATAGTTTTCTATGGCTCGTCTCAGTACCTTTCGGCCGACACTTCTCCAGCCACGCAATCGAAAGCGACGTTGTTCCGAATCACTATAGCCATGCGATGCAATCACCTGCCCTTCAGAGAACGGCAACCAGGCCTCGTAAGAAAGATTCTTATTATTTTGTTGCTTCTACACGTATACCTCGGCAGTTGCGGCTCGAAAAACCCTTAACTAGGCAGTACATTTGACCTCAGATCATGCATCAAGTCTAACATCTAACCGAGTCACGTCACTATTATATCAACGCAAGCCTAGTCGCACTTTGTTATCTCTATTAGTAAGTACGTTAATGCAAAATGGGGCGTAATAGTAGTTAAATCTATGCATCATTCATCCTACATCAGTAGATTTCAGAAACTCAATTCATCGACTCACCATATATTCAAAGACAAAACGATACCACCGATGACCCCTAATGACGGCTCGTGTCATGACCTAGTCATGAATGTAACTAAGGGTAAGCGGGCCATTGATGGAACCCCTGAACCTAAATCGTCCCCGTTTATATATCTCGAGATACAGACATTTCAAATTGCTTCCCTTTGTACATCTTCTTTACTGTGATGAACTGATGACATTGATTATCTTGGGACTTCTCCTGTGGCTCTTATTGCGCAAAACGAATCTATGGACAACTGCAAAGGTTATTCCAGATAAGTCGACCATTCGAAAGATCATCTGGTACGACATTCGTTTCTCTAGAGCAAAAGACTATGAAAACTAGTCTTGTCGCTCCCAGTAGTGACGCAGCTACGCTGTGTTCTGGGCATCTGGCCCAGACATACCGCGGGGTTGTATCAGCGGGTGCTCAATCTCTTGTACTAGAGATCGATCTATCTACTGATTCTGGCAAATGCGCCATCATCGTAGCAGGCCTCAAAGAGTCCACCATGCGCATTCTTCTTCTTCGGTCTCAGGATCTGTCGTTGAATCGTTCAAAGGAGGATGCGATGAGAAACCAGTTCCCTGTTTTGAATCTTTATTGCTTTTCGCCATACAACTCCACCAAACGGATCACGCAAGAGAAGAAAGAGCGGTTGGGACAGAGATCTTGTTTGATCTCGCAGAAGCCTGATCCCGAAGTCACCGACACTACGCTATCAGTACCCAAAACCGTTCACTTTGATCAGGACTTAGAACGTATCTGTTTCTTCCTCAAAGCTGACCAACCAAGCATGGTTGCCACATCCCCTCGTTTTGTCGCAGATGAACCATATGTACATAACGTAAGAGCTCAAACACCTATCACACGGGAGGCTGAGTGAAACATATCAACACCCAACTTTCCCTGTCTCGATCCAACGCGTAATTACATGCCCGTAAGGGTTCAGAGAGTCTTTCTCTCCAGTCGCCGAAATATCTTGGTCATATTTGTTGTTGTGGCTGACCTAGCATACGAGAAGCGCGTCGTTTGTCAGTAAGCATGACTGATATCGCATACGAAGGAACTTGATGATTACCTCGTGTTGTGCGTGCCTGTATCACTCAAGGTTAAATTCCAAAATGTTCAGTACTAATTGCGTCGAATGTACCCTAGAGGAGAGATAGAAGATAAGATAAGATAAGTCGGAGGCGATTCGAGTCCAAGTCAGCTTAGCGCTTACTCCTTAGCTTCACAGCCACAGTCGTCTATTGGTTTGGTTAGACGTCACTCACCCCTGAAAGAATGGGCCGGCGATTACTGAATCCGTCATGGCTTGATTATGGTCACAGCGCGCCCGGGCCTTGATTCTTTCCCCAAGACCAAGACATTCATTGTTGCCTAAAAACCTGAATTTCCAACGCCACGGTCATCTAAGAATATTTGAATATCTCACTGCCTTTGCATCGCGTGTCTCTTCGATTCAACAGAAACATTCGGAACGTTTCAGCGATAATGGGCAAGCCTCCGTCACCCGGTCCCCGTCCCTATCCGGAGGACCCAGACGCTGTGTCTCTCCACACAACAGTCGGGGAATCTTCATACGCCGATGCTGCAGATGAAGATGTTCTTGATGCCGGAGCCGCACTTCTGCCATCTTACAACGATGCCGTCACCGAAATCTTTTCCAACACAACCGCACCTTCCGCTGCAGTTGGAGCTGCAATCCCAAACGAGGGCGAATTTCTCCTGGGCATCACCTCGCCCGACACCCATTTCGCCTTTACCTCAGACAGCGCTTTTAAAAAACGCACAAGTATCGGAAATGAGGTTGTCCATGTTCAAGATGCGCGTTCCGATGCCGATCCACAAGTTTTGGAAGACTGGATTCGGTTTATGGCCAAGTATCCGCCAGCGCCATATCTTCATATAAGAGGCGAGCATTCAGAAAACAGGAAGGATGAAGATGGAAAGGACAAACGCGAGACAGTGACTGACTTTAGGATCATGATCAACTTGCAGAATTACCTATGGCCCAACTTCGAGTTCCAAAATTATAGCTCCACCAAGCTTACCACTGTTGAGCCGGGGCAAAAGACGTACCGTGGTACTGTTTTCAAGACGAGGCAGACAGGAGCGAAAAGTGATCTCGAAATTGGGCATGATAAGCCTAGTCTCAAGGAATGGTGCCATCGATATTGCGCCAAAGCTACGGGTACCAAAGTGTAAGTATCGTGTTTCATTGTGCTGTATATATCATCTAATATCATCTCAGATTCCGGCTTTCTCGCACAGTCACTGGTATAGATACAGAATTCCTCCGAGATCGTCTCTCCGGCATCATCAGATCTATCAACTACAAAGGTCGCATCTTCGTGCAGCTCCCTGTAGCGGACAGAGCAGTCGACATCTACTCCTCTAGCCGTCTGAACAACTGGAGACTCACCGGTTGGATCTGTTGGATCTTCTATCTCACCTTCCTCTGGATCTTCTCGTGGCCAGTGCTTTTCTTTATGACTAAGAGATACCGAGTTGTTCAAGTGGAATGGCCATTCTCCCAAATGCAGCCTGATGGTCAAAAGTGCTATGCCACAGTCAGTGAGGAACAGTGGATTAGTAGATATGGCCCTGCGATTAAGACGCTCTGCCTGGATCGGTACAACGGACTGGCGGGAGATGCCTTCCTCAGTGAGGTGCTGGCAAGAGGCGATGTCAACGAGGCTAACAACCCGGTCAATGCAAGGGCTGCCATGAGTGCTGCTTCTGCTGCTTTCCAGGGTGGTCGATTTACGGCCGCGAATGGAGCGAGCAGTCTGATGCAGTTTGCAGCTGTGGCGACTGATCAGGTTGGTTGGGGATTTGATACCTAGTTGGAAGAAGGTTTGACCTCAAATTTCAATCTTTCCATTTGTGAGGATCTTGGAGTCTTTCGTTATTAGGAATCTTGTTCTCATCGCACGTCTGTGCTTTGATCAGTTGGGGAAAGCGTTTGGCTCTTGTATCGATGCGTCTTTCTCGCAGGTATGGATAAATTTTACCTCGCTGTGTCTGGTGGATCCGGTACAAATCTCGATACCTCGGGAGCCTTCCCGCTGAAAACATAAGGGATGTATAATTTGCATGATGAGCCCTAAATTCAGGGTGGCTCGTAGCCTACCGAAGTACGTCGGTATACTAAGTCTTAAAGGACAACTCTGATTTTCCCAAGTCGGTTGTCTGGAAAGGTGGTCTCTATTATTATCCGCACGCGATTGTCAGTCTATTTATTAGGTATCTACACAAGCAGATTGATTCGAAGAGAGAAATTCTGAAAGTCTGTCCGATCCCATGCGCTCGCGTAGGACGACATTTCCAACACCTCATCTAGTAGGTGTAGCGGAAGTGCTTGTTCTCCTTATCCGTCATAGTAGACCACACCTCAGGAGACATGTAAGCATCCTCGACCTGCTTGGTGCGATCATCCCGCCTCTTGTTCGCCCAGACGTAGTACATGAAAAGTGCAAAGGTGGTGAGAGCACATCCGGCTTGAGTGCCCATGACGGCGAGCTTTGCTGGTCTAAAGTCCGGAGCGTCCTTGGCTTGGAAAGTTTGGGGTCCAATGATGTTACCAAGTGAGAATGAACCACTGACGATAGCAGCGGCGAAAGCTCGCTTGGTAGCACCGCCGAAGTTGGCGGCTGTCCACTAAAGATTGTTAGTGATTGGGTCATCATGGGCATGGTAGTCACTCACGTTGTAGAAGATGGTGAGAGGGGCAACGACGGCGTTGACAAGGTAGATACCCACGAGGCAACCAGCCTTGTTTGTAGCAGGGAGGAACGACATGAGGGCACCGCCGATGATGCTGGTACTATGTTAGTGAAGGGCCATGATCATTAATAAGGAGACTTACGCAGGGATAATGCAAGCAATGATCCATGCCCAACGATGAGATTTATGGCGGATACCAAATCCAACAGCTAAAGTGAAGAAGATGCTCACAACACCAGATGGCATATTCATCAGAGCAGCCCTCTTGGGATCATAGCCAAGATTGCGGATAAGAGTAGCGGAGTAGGTAGTGACCACACCAGACGATACCGAGAGCTACGTCTCTTGTTAGTGATGGACGTCGAGGTGTTGGCAGTTAAGACTTACAAGAACGACAGAGAGAAGCATTAGATACAACTGAGGATCGCATAGAGCCTCGACAATCTCCTTGGGACGGAATTTCCTGCTCTCAATACCAGTTTGGTTAATGCTCACATGCTTCAGCAGCGCAACCTTCTCACTGCTAGACAGCCACTTCGCCTTCATCGGCGTATCAGGAAGGAAGATAAGTGTGGCCAAACCAATTAGAACAGTAATCAGACCAAGGGTGATGAACATGATACGCCACCCAGCAAGGGCAGCGCCAGGCCCGATATGCTGAAACGCATGGGAGACGGCACCACCAATGATCTGACCTAGACCGAGACCAAGATACCAGAAGGAGAAGCGAGGAGCCTGCTCAGACTTGGTGTACCATTGACTGCTGATCAACATCAGGGATGGTCCGATGGTGGCCTCGAAGATACCTAGGAAGATTCGCGACACGAGAAGGGTCTGGTAGTTATGCGCCGCAGCACCACAGGCTGTAGCGATACCCCAGGCTACAACGTTGGCTCCCAGCCACTTCCCAGCAGGGACCATCTGGAGGAAGTAAACTAAGCTTTGTTAATTGTGATCATCGAGACGGGGAGGGGCACCGACTGTTGGGGATCTCGAAGCAGAGAAGACCGACGAATAGGAAGGTTGCGACGTTGGAGAAGTCGTTTCCTTGGAGTTTGAGATCTTGATGGATACCCATGACGGCGGAGTACTGTAACGATGATAGTTAGATAGAGTTTGAAGAGTGGAGTGGGTGAGTGCACTTACGTTTAGGATGACCTTGTCGAGGAATTGCATGGTGTAGCAGCAGAACATGAGAGGAACAATGTGCCAGTCAATCTTGCGTCTCATCTTGTCGATGTCAACATCTTCAGAAGCACCAGCAGCATCACGGTTCTGGTCGAGGAACTTCCACGCAGTATCGACATTTCCAGAGCCTTTTTCGGAAGAGAGTGTAACTTGAGGTTCCTCCTTGGTAGGAGTACTCGGCTGAGACATCTTGAACAGCGAAGCCAATGGCGAGACGCGATGGGGAAAAAGAAAGGTATGGGAGAAGAAAGAAGGAGAAAACAGCGAGCAAACAAGATATTAAGAACAGCAATTAGGAAGGAGAAAAGAATGTTTGCAGATGGATGAAGCTGCAGATAATTAAACTGGAGCAATGTAGCAAACACAGCAGAGACAACAAGCACATGAAGTTGTCTCATCGGCTGCACAGCCGCATTTGAAACCATTCCGACATCCCCGGCAAATCCCTTCCTACGCCGCAAAGCAATCTACATGATAACCGTAAATCTAATTGGGTCGATACGAAGCACAGCACAAGGGTTCACACACAAAAAGTCCCCCTGCACGACACATTTTCATTGTTCTGTTGGTTGTACCCTTGTCAGGAATCTGCACGAACAAGGGTACGAACAACACAACAATGCAACTGCATCTTGCAAGCGAGAGTGATTCGATTGATCCCAAGTAGAAAAAAGCAATGAAATTGCTCATCGTTAATGCTGAGAGGACAAATCACATGGTATCGTCTGGGTTTGCTGTATGAGACGCGGCGCAGCAAACATGAAGGGGAACAATGGGATTTGTTAATTTTTAGGCATTGACTCCTTTTCTTATTCCGGCAGGTGATGATGTGTTTTACGTGTGAGAATGTTGCAGGCTGTGCTTCTGTTGATGTTGAGATGAAAGCTGAGGGTGCCAGTCGCCTCAAAGACGAATGCCGAGAGTAGATTAATTAATACAACTGTTCGTCTCAGCAATACGTAGGTGTTCTTTGCTTTCCATCAATTGTTACTCGAAATCCGACCGTCAAAATGGGCTGGGTATTGAATGCCTCCCCAGAGGTCGACGCCTCGTCGCAATATCCTATGATTATAGCGATCACTATTGTTTTGACCATTCTCTCACTGTCAATTGTCACTGCTCGACTGTACATCAGATGGAAAGCTCGGGGCATGGCAGGCGATGACTGGATGTCAGGCTTGTCTATGCTGTTTGCTCTGATTTACTCGTGCATCTGCATCGCGCGTACGTCCAGCTGGTCACCCACCATCTCGCACATCTACTGACCGAGACACAGAGACACGATATGGCCTTGGCCTTCCCATCCCCGACCGACCCAAAGAGAATCTCATTCCATATACACGAATCAATTTTGCAGGTCGCCCTTTTTACCAGCTGGGAATAAGCTTCTTCAAGATTGCCTTGCTGATTAGCTACCTGCGGCTCTTACGTGGCACGGACAATAAGACGTATCGTACTGTGATCTGGATTACCATTGCGCTGGTATTCATGTCCCATTTGGGTTGCACACTTGCACTGGTGTTTGCCTGTAGCCCGGTAAGTCTCCCTGCAGAACACTGTAGGATGGTGGCTGACTCTTGCAGGTCGATAGATCTTGGAACCCCCTCAAGGAGGGAAAATGTCTTCCACCAGGACCATCGTTCACTGGCTATGCTGTGGTCACAATTGTCGCTGATATTGTTGTCGCTGTCCTCCCCATTCCAGTATTGCTTAAGCTTGAGATTAAACTTGCAAAGAAGATTGGTCTCATCGCTATCTTTACTCTGGGCATCTTCACCACAATCTGTTCAATCCAGAGGTATCGTCAGATTGACCGCATTCAGGATCCGAAAGACGGCAATTCAACTATGCTAGTCCTTTGGGGCACAATTGAGTTCAATGTCGGGGTAAGTGCCGCCCGCAATTGATGTCTTATGTTGAGCTACTCTAACTGCCGACAGAATATTGTGTCATCGCTCCCGTTCTTAGCACCAATCTTCATCAAACGCGCTAGACAATATCGATCGAAACCTTCGAGTCACAACACTCCAAGCCGAAGCAAAGGATTGAGGAGTAATGGATATAAACTCAAAGACCTGAGCCATACAGGAAAGAGGGAGCCGTCAATCTTTACCTCGGTCGAGAATGATTCTGGGACTGGATCTCAGGAAAACATTCTGAACCACGGTGGCATCGTCAAATCAGTCACGTACACTGTCGAGGTGGATCAGGCCAAGTCAAATAACGACAGCCTGGGGTCAAATGGCATGCACCATTAACCAGTTGCCCGTACAAGTCTAGCTTATCCCACACAAACCGGCTCTGGCCGAGTACTTGCAATCATACAATTTCTTCACATGAACGAACTCCAAAAATCAAACTCCCGACCCATCCCATAATATTAGCCTATTCTCCGAAACCCCTGTACTTTACCAGGGCCTTTCAACTGCCAGGTCTTACCCTTGCTCGGCACCCGAGCTCCCCGACCCTCTCCGGCCCGTTTTGAAAATCCCAGTGATCCGATCAATCCATGCTAACCGAGGCGGAGGAATTGCTTTGTCGGCTCATACCCAGGGTCCAACCAACAGTAAGGATTTCTCCTGCATGAGCGAGAGCAGAAAGGATTTTCTAGAGTTTATAATTACTGGGATCGCCAAGTCGTTAATCATACGCGACGGTCCAGACACTCACCATGGCGAATCAACCTGTCCTTATTATAGGCGCTGGTATCAGTGGCCTACTCCTTGCACAAAGCCTTACACAGCATGGAGTCCCCGTCAGGGTATTTGAACGCGATGCAGATCTTGAAACCCGTGGTGCAGGATGGGGTCTCACCTTGAATTGGTCCCTTCCTGCCTTGCAATCTCTTCTTCCAGAGGATATCTTCAGTCGCCTTCCAGAAGCATATGTTGACCGGGAGGCTGTCAAACATGGATTGTCTTCCACCTTTCCTTTTTTCGACCTTAGCACCGGGGAATTAAAGGCTTCTACACCTAAAGCGCCCGAGGCCAGTCGAGTTCGAGTGACTCGCCAGGGTCTCCGGGGCTTGCTTGCCACGAATATTGATGTTGAGGTAAGCCATCGCTATCCTTATAGGTAGCGGAATGATTTAACAATGGCGATATAGTGGAACAAGGCCCTGAAAGAGGTCAATTCTTTTGATGAGATCACCACTGCCACATTTGAAGATGGAACTTCGGCGACGGGGCGTCTACTGGTTGCATGCGATGGTAGTCACTCGCGAGCCCGACGCGCACTCATTCCTGACTTGAACCTACACAATGTACCAGTCCGAATGCTTGGCGTCAAGCTAAATCTGACACCTGAGCAAGCAAAGCCCGTTCGGGACCGAGATCCCTTCTTCATGCACAGCACTCATTCTACAGAGAATATGTTTGTATTCTTGAGCAGTAAGTCACATCATTATGCCATATTTGATGAAGCTCATCGCTAGTAGTGCTCGATGCTCCCGGCAATCACCCAGACGATTCCCGTCAGTATGTCTTACAGATGTGCGTCTCTTGGCCTTACCGTGCAGGCTTCTTCGGTCGCGATACTCCAATTGAGATCCCTGAGACGGCCGAGGAGCAGCGAAATTTGATTCACGACTTTGCTAAGACTTGGGCTGAGCCTTGGCAGTCTCTTGCCCTGGGTGTCACGGTGGACTCTGATATAAAGGGTCTCAAAATCCAGGATTTACCGCCACCTGTTGATTTCCAGACAAGTGGTCGAGCCGTCCTCATGGGTGACGCTCTGCACGCCATGGCAATGTGTAAGTAGAACAGCAACTCCTACCGCATACATGCAAGCTGACAGCACAGATCGGGGCGAAGGCGCGAATCATGTAATTTTGGATGCACAGGATTTTGTGAAAGAGCTTATTCCAACCCTGCAAGGTGGCTACGATTTCGCCAGTCTGAGACCAGCGTTGGACAAGTATGAGAAATCAGTTGTCACGAGGACTCGTTCTGCTGTATTAGCTTCAAGGCAGGCATGTCTACATGCTCACAACTGGAGCAAGATCAGCAATGAGAGTCCGTTGCTGACAAGGCGTATGCCTTTTGTCGAATTTGACGAGAGTCAGTTAGAGTCTTAGCTTAGCAATAGCGCACAAAGTATCCGCCCACTACATGAATCTCCCATGCGAGTCTGCTAAAGAAGCGGTAAATGACGAAACAGTTAGCTTCATGAAGAGCATTGCGGTGATGGGTGAAACATGTCCAGTAATGGGGCGCTGGCGCAATTGGTAGCGCGTCAGATTCCAGCTCAAATTAGAGTGAGGTGATTCCTGAAGGTTATCCGTTCGAGTCGGGTGTGCCTCATTGCATCCTTTTTGGGTCTGTTTGTCTGTTATGGTGGATCAATTGGTGACCCATCTGTGAAGGCACCTTTTTGCGTAGGCGGGGGTAACAACAAGAAACACGTGTTTCTAGAAGCAATCAGTTGAGGACAGCCTCACTCTATTGGGAAGAAAAATAACCTGCTTGTTCATGTCAATGCAAATCATCCCTTAAACTATTGGGGCTCGAGTCTTGCTCATGGTCTGCGCCTGCTGGATGCTCCACCTTCGTTTCCAGCTTACTGTTAGGCTGTTCCACAAGAGCGAACACCGTTTTCCTAAATAGGCAATTTCGAGCTCAACAGATAAGTCAGCGGTAAATTGCACAGCCAGTGGAACTCACAAGATCTTTTTATCGTGCGGTGATTGGCGTTCGGAATTTTCTTCTTGATATTTCGGTCTCCGGACCAGATCTTTGTCCTTGAATCCGGACGAAATGGGAAACTGTTGGGAAGCTACTACTGCTGCGGATGAGTATAAAAGACTGCCGAGATTTATCAAAGTTACTGTCTTACCATTATCGTCATTCTCAGCTCATCACCCTTGTTTATCAGCCTAGGGTATCATAGGTAAGTACATCATTATGCATTGCACGTAAGATATTCTTTTGTCTTACGTATTCATCTTGTGGGTTAGGCTTGGCTTACGTTTGACATATATAGATTAAACACTCACTTAGTATTTTGTTCTGAATGACGATCAACATTCTCGATATTCACCATCATGGCCGACACTCTCAACCTTGAAGGGAAAATTGCCATCGTCACGGGCTCAGGTCGTGAAAATGGAATCGGTGCTGGTATTGCTCTCGCCCTTGCTCGAAACGGTGCCTGGGTGACAGTCAACTACGTTTCTGACTCAACCAAGGATCGAGCTGAAAATGTTTGCAACCTCCTTCGTGAAGCAGGCGGTAAAGCTATCGCGGTACAGGCCTCAGTTGATACTATTGAGGGTGCCCAACTTCTCGTCAACAAAACCCTTGAAGGTTTTGGAGTAGACCGCATCGACATTCTGGGTAAGAAATCTCAACTTCCAGGGTTTTCTACATGCAGCTGAGCTCACATGTAATAGTAAACAATGCAGGAATCGCTCATTTCTGCCCCATCACTCAAGAGCCTAATGTGGAAGAGCTGACAAAGACCTTCCAACTCAACGTTCTCGGTGCTTTTTACATGGTCCACTACACTATTGCACACATGCCACCGGGTGGTCGGATTGTCAACGTTAGCTCTACTAACTCAAAGAGAGGAAGTGGTCACGTTTCCACATACGCCGCTTCCAAGGCAGCTCTGGATAGCTTGACGTGGAGCTGGGCAGGAGAAGTAAGTCTTTGATCCTGGCTCTGTCAAACTTCATACATCAGCAACTAACCATTCATATTGCAGCTCGGTCGTAGCAAAGGTATAACTGTCAACTCTGTCGCACCAGGTCCTGTCATCACAGACATCTATCCCGAAGGAATGGAAGAGGAGCTGACTAGAGAGGAGATCTCTCTAACTCGGGCCGCAAACAGGGCTGGTACGACTGCTGATATCGGCGATGCGGTACTTTTGTTGGTGAATGAGAAGTCGAGGTGGATCACGGGACAGTATATTGGTACCAGTGGCGGAGTGACCTATTAGTACTTTCAGCTGTAAGATATCTATGATAAGAACATTTATATGTCTATGATGATAGCTTCTCAATGTCCAACTGAAGTTGTCTCATTTCCAACGGGGCAATATCCTCAATCCACACAACCTGGCGTAAACAAGTCATCAACTCATCCCATGATCTCAGACCCATCAGTTCCATCGTGTGAATAATCTGATCCAAGTACCAAAACCTTGAAAAGCCCGCTGACATGCATAGTTGAACTACCAGCGCCCACAACTTGAGCTCCAATTTTCCAACCCAGAAACTGTCATCGATTTGTGACATGAGGTACTGGAATGGGCTCTCGCGACGCCCCATTATGTACGCCACGTCACCAGAAGTCTGCGATACTACCATTGCCACTATCGAGATGGCTGCAGTGCGCACCAACTCTGCTAACGCCCAGAGACTGGGTGCAGTGCACTCTCCCGTGACAAAGTCCCACCTTTGTAATGAGAGTACTTGATGATCGATGGTGCAAAGAGGCAAGATGAGGTCTGAAACCGTCGCATCATCTGTAAACTGCCTTCTTAGGACCTCGTCAAGCGAGGCTACAAGAGAGAGGGCATCGCTGATGAGAGTGATCGGCGTTCGGTTAACCGGGTCAAGTTCCTCGAGAGACGCCAGTATCCTCGTGATGACTGGTGACGTAAGTGTTTTTGGCTTTGGATAAGGATCAAGTAGAGGAAATATCGGCACAGAATCTTGCTTTAATGAGCCCAAAACATCGGCACTGCATATTATGGTCAGGCGGTGAAATCGCGGATGTTCTAGCAGACTTACAGAAGTAGAGACAGGCGCAGAGAGGCATGAGTTTGCAGGAAATGGAATCCACCAATTGGGCTAAGCAGTCTTTGGAGACCCAACATATGCATCCTCCATGAATCAAGATTGCCGACTCGTGCATCAAAAACTGCTAGACATATGATGGTTCCAATGATCCCGTCCTGACTAGTTTGATTTCTTGGAAGAATAGACCTGCGCACCAGGCTAAGAGACTCGGTATACTTCTGAATCTCCCTCAAAGACGGAGGGTCGTCAGCTCTCTGGCTAATCTTTTGCCATGACCTGAGTGTCGGATCGACCACTGCTAAAGATACCACTCCTTCAGATACCATGTCCATAGTCTGAATGAGCTGCTTGAAGCTTACGCAAACTTGCACATCCCCCCAATGGGTCGGCATAGGCACGAATTGGTCCATCGGCTTGGTTACGGCCAGATCCGGTTTCTGGGTTTGACCTGATCTTCTTGATCTTCCGATATCTTTCATTACATGGCGACGGACTTTGCGTAGTGTTGCCTTATCTTTGGGCTGTGTTGGGTTGCCGACGTTTATGAATGCTAGGCTGGATGGTTTGGAAGTCTGTTGGGTTCGGCGAGGCTCCAGCCTTGGTGTCTCCTTCAGTTTGAACTTGAGCTCCATCTTGGGGGCAATTCTTTCTCTGCCTTTCAGCCGATGTGATAGTTGATGCCAATGACACGAATGTCCTCAATTGGACTAGTAGAGCGGGTCTTTGACGTTGGTATCACAAGTGGTGTTGGACAAGCGACGACTAGGACTTAAGCATAAATGGAGTTGTATCGAGGAGCATTCTTTAGGCCTCGGTCGCTGGAAATTCCCGCTTTCTAAGCTGCCTAGGCACCTACGTAATAAGGCCCCTAAATGAGATTACGCGCTAGGGATGCGGGCAAAGGTAAAGCCGAAGGATTCTACCGGGTAAGCCTGGGCAAAAGTGAAATCATGGGATAAGAGATCTCATCCCATTCATACTATGATAACGACAGTGTATGATTACATATATGGAATCGCAATTTCACTATCAATCAAGATCCGTTGCTGAAGTACGTCGATACCATCAGCCCTACTAGTTCCGGCGTAGTGGGCCCAAATCGTGTAACAAATATCGTGTGGTGCTCTCAATTGAGCCGAACGCATTTGGATTCGGGCTCACGCCTGAGACATCATGCATGCTAGTGGATTGCGACCGTACTTCTTGACTGTACTGTATCCTGTACTGTTGTCTCAATTACCCTGATGAGTGACTGACTCGAGTCAGCTCGAATCGCGATGCCTGTACAACCTTGACGTGCGCCAACCCAGCGGTAACCTGTGCATGTCGATCAGCCAGGTACCTGAACAACTGTCATCTCATTCTTTACCAACAAATCTGTCAATCGAAAGTTGGTATGAACAATAGAACTGTCACTTTGTCAATAACGTTATACCATAATTGCGAGTCATACCTTGCTTGGAGGTCTGTTTACAGTAGCATCGTATCTACCACCATGTTTCACTAGTAGGCGAAAGCACCAATCAGTTCGCCTCCCAAAAGGTTGGCCGAAGTCTAGACAAGTCGTTGCACCTGCAGCCTGGAATGCCATGCTCACTTCGGAGACACACCCAATTCGGGTTCCGAGGAACATGAGCCAGTGAGATGTTGACCAAAAGGCTGGGCATGTCCGCTTGTACTCATCTAGGCTAGTCGACAGTGCGCGGGGAAAGTTACTTCTTGCCCAAACCAATGAATCACGATGACAAAGCCGATTTTATGTGCCGGCAGGGCAGATGTCTTGGTCTGGACGTCAAGTTCCGCGGGCTGAGATATCAGCTAGAGGCTTGGCTTGGCTTCACTAGCGACAAACCCCGGATTCTCACCCCAGGTTTTTGCCTTCTTCCCCAGATCTGTTGTCCAAACCCCGCTCTTGATGTCCTGGCAAGATTAATCGAGACCTTATCTGTATCAGCGACTATAAAGGGAGCAGTTCCAAGGACCTGGTTCTCACCTTCATCTCGTCACCTCACAGTTTCCAACTGATCCTCGCCACGATGTATCCCAACACGCATAATGAGAAGTTTCAGCATGACACGGCGTCAAACACGTCGGAACCAGCCGTTGGCACCGTGAATAAGTAAGAGCGGCAGTTGGTGGTGGTTATGCATATAGCGCTGACCATTAAAGTGTTGAGAATGCCCAGTACTACATCGACCCAAAGGCAGAAGCCAAACTTCGTCGAAAGATTGATTGGATGATCGTTCCGACAGTCTGTTTGTTATACCTTTTTTGCTTCATCGATCGCGCAAATATTGGTACGTCAATCCCTCCACGTTCCGCAATGTACGTGAATTGACGCGACAGCAGGAAACGCGCGACTCGCAGGTCTGGAAGACGATCTCGGAATGACCGGAAGCGACTACAACCTCGTCCTCTCAGTCTTCTACATCAGTTATATTATTTTTGAGATTCCAGCCAATTTGCTCTGCAAATACATGGGACCGGGGTGGTTCATTCCATTGACCTCTTTGGGCTTCGGGTTGAGTTCCATCTTCACAGCATTCGTGCATAACGTCCCTCAGATTTGTGGTGTTCGTTTTGTATTGGGCATTTTTGAAGCTGGTATGCTACCAGGCATTGCGTACTATATGTCGCGATGGTATCGACGTTCAGAGCTCACGTTTCGCCTGTCGCTATATATCGTGATGGCGCCTTTGGCAGGTGCTTTTGGCGGTCTTCTTGCGTCTGCGATCTTGAAGCTTCCAAACTTTGGGAGGTTCCATAGTTGGGAGATGATCTTTGGTAAGACTTCAACTGACGGTTGTACCATTTCCATACTGACCATACTTTAAGCAATTGAAGGAATCATTACGGTCGCGTTGGCCATTATCTCATTCGGTAGGCCTTACCCATTGAGCTTGTGACTCGTGAAGCTGACACCTTTATTAGCTACCCTTACCGACCGACCCGATACAGCGAGATGGCTATCAGAGGAAGAGAAGGTAATGGCGATTAACCGTATCAAAGCCGAACGTCTCGGTACAACAGAAGTCCTGGACAAGATGGACACGGCCAAGATCTTTGCTGGCATCCGATCACCACTCACCTTGTCAACATCGATGATCTTCCTCCTCGACAACATCACAGTTCAAGGCCTTGCCTTCTTCCTTCCCACGATCGTCCGAACCATCTATCCCGAGCGATCCACCATTTCGCAACAGCTCTTCACTGTCCCACCATACGTGGTGGGTGCCTTCTTCACAGTTCTCATCCCTGCTTTCAGCTACAAGATGGATCGTCGACAGATCTTCATCATCCTCTGTGCACCGCTTGTGATGGTCGGTTATGCTATCTTCTTGGGTACTACTAATGGTCAGGCGCGTTATGGCGCGACATTCTTGGTCGCTAGCTCAGCATTTGCTCTCGCGCCTTTGACAAATTCCCACATCAGTGCCAATGTCTTGAGTGACACGGCGAGAAGCGCTGCGATTGGTACAAATGGTAAGTTTGCATGTGGCCAATCCGAACGTCCCAAAAATACTGACTTTTATCTCACAGTCATGTTCGGCAATGTCGGTGGTTTGATCTCAACATGGTCTTTCGTCAAGAGCGACGGCCCCAACTACCCAATCGGAAATGGACTGAATCTCGCCACGTCAAGCACCATATTGGTCTTGGGTAGCTTGACTTATCTTTGGATCAAGCGGGACAATAGAAAGCGAGCGAATCGATCTGCGGAAGCTGAGTTGGCTGGAATGACTCAACAGCAGATTCAGGACCTGGACTGGAAGAACCCTAACTTCCGATGGATCACCTGATTTGAGCTCGCTCGTAAATATTTCAACATTTCACACATGATCAATGATATCACATTCCACCGTCAGTAGCTTTGCCTGTCTGAACTTTGCTACATGGCTGGTCACGAGTCCCGAGGGGCAGTGACGGTGATCCCATAACTCGGTCCGTTGTTCAAGATACCGCCCATCTACCAAGCTTAAACTCTCGTCCTTGAGCGGGGTAGGTCGTAGGTTGCAATTCCGCCAGTGACTTTTAAAGCATCGTGAGAATAAGTTCAGAAATTGGCATCATGATTGATGCAGGGCGACAACATGGCGGGGGGTATTCTGAAGGATCAACCACTGGAAGGCCACGGAACAAAATAGTTGGGGCATTCTATGCCAGTATCTAGGCTACTTTGATTTGTTACCGTAATCCTTGACGGCCAATCTTGACCGTCCCAGTGATTGTGGCCAACAATAATGACGATGTGACTAGCCATACAGCGACGAGGAGCCTGTCGAGATGGTATGCTGGCCATCCATCTGACCATGTAATAATTTGACGAGGCCCGATATTGTCCACACTTCGGTTGATTATCGCGCTGGCTTTCGCCTCCCTCGTCTTTACCATTCAATTCGCTATCTCGATGCCAATCAGCCATGTCCAGCAAGCCCTAGGTGGTTTCATCGCGTCAGTGGGCTGATTCATTGTTCGGCGGTCCCTGATGCGTCCTCTTCTCCCCCTCACCTGTATGGCGTATAATTAGAAGACAATCCTGCCTCATGTCCACACTTAGCTTTACATCTGGACACAATCTAGGATTTTCTCTCCGTAAGATGCGTTGCTTTCAAACTTACCGTCTGGTAGTCGCCGTAGGCCTTCTGGCCTGCGTCGCCTACTCCAATCCCATCCGAGTCCCCAGCGTCCGCGTCCCTAGCCCTCGCGTCCCCATCCCTCGTGTCCCCATTCCTCATGTCCCCAACTACAGTCCAGAAGACACAGAGGAAAAGAAGAAGGCTTGCGGCTGCGACGGTCGCAAGCGTTGGGAAGGGTGCCTCGGTCACGACTACGGTCGCACAGGCGTGGACGTACCAGAGCATGACGGACACCACCACGGCCGAAGGGATGATGTATCTCCCAAGGCTAGTGCAGACATCGACAAGAGCGAGCTCACGCCTGAGGAGATCATGAAGAGGTTGAAACTTCCTCCCGAGATTCCTCCCGAAACCTTCTTTAACTACTGGAGGAAGATACGTACGAGCTATCCAGGCTTCATCTTGCCCATCGAGAAGGGCGATACTAAGGCCATATATCACAGCAAAAGGGGAAAAGAATATCCAAAAGTCAGAACTGCCGAGGAAATCCGTGAGCACTTCAAAAAGAACAGAGAACTGAAAGAGCCACCACACGAAAAACGGTCATTCCCAAGAGCGAATTCACACACCGAGAAGAGCAAGACTAAGCCCGAAGATAATAACAAAAAGGGAAAAGAATATCCAAAAGCCAGAACTGTCGAGGAAATCCGTGAACACTTCGAAAAGAACAGAAGATTGAAAGATCTACCACATGAAAAACGACAAGATTACACAAATCCTCATTACGAGAAACTCAGCTTTGAGGAACAACAGGCCCTCCGAGCAGTCAACGTCACCGTCGAGCAGAACGGCAAAGACCCTATCGCCATCAACATCATCATCCGGAACAACAGCAAGATGAATGTCACCATCATGACACGCAACTCTGTCGTTGACAAAGACTCCTTCCGTCTCGGCTACTTCAATATCTCTCCAGACGACACAAAGATCAACTTTGCGCCCCAGAGGGAGGAGTTCGAGTGGTTTCACGAGAACATAAGCAAATACACCAAGCCTTTTGATCGCAAGTATCGCAAAAAGTATTTGGTTAATGATTTGGTGCATCTGAGGCCGAACGAGACTTATCAGCAGACCATTCCCATTCCCAGTGGGACTAAGGGCGAGAAGGAACAGTGGTTCAAGATGATTCGCCATGCCAAGAAAATCAAGCTCTTTGTGGAGGGCAAGTGGTTTGGTATTGGAGCCTGGAAAGGGGAGCAACCTCACTGGGCCAAGAACCTTGACTATGGGTTCAAGTCCAACACCATTGAAGTTCAATTGCCAGCTTGAGCAAGACCGTGTAACCGAGGGAATCTCAAACCAATAGGCTCGGACTCCCTGCAGAGGATGTGAGAATTTAGGTAGTGTTAACTTTGGAACAAGATCAGTAGGGCTCGGATACAACTCTATCAATAAAGTTTACACAATTTTTCATTCCCAGAATATTGCAAGATGGGTCACTTCACATTACGAGTGATGCCACTGATAGTTGATATGATGTCTATATTAAGTAGTTAGTTCCAGTCTCTGTCTGAGACGGCGATACTGCATTATCCTGTCCAACTACACATTATTCCAGTGCATACATGTAATCTGCGTCGTAAACCTCTGTTTCTACTCTTTTTCGGTCCGTCTTTTTCTGTCTTTTTCTATCATTTTTTTTTTTCGTAGAGAGTAAGGTTGATTGCATATGGTGTCCCCCTCAATGCAGGTAAGGGGGCAGAAAGGGCATCTCGCCCATCGATGCGCTCAAGCAGAGGTCCCATTAACGGCAGCCTCTGTCTCATTCCAAGGAGCGCTGAAAGGAGTATAAGCTCCAAACTCCTTGAGCTCGTCATCCGTGGGGATGACGGCATGACTGGCCCACCAACGAGTCCAGTAACCCTTCATAGGCTTGTCGGTCATGTTGCCGAAAGCCTCCTCCTTGGTCTTGGCCCAGATACCGTACCAATCTCCCTGGATAAGCATACGCTTCCAACCCAAAAGTCGGAGGGACTCGATTGCCCTCTCCCACATCTCAGGCTTGCAAGGGTCGAACATTGATCGCTCGGAGGAGGGTTCACAGGTGAAGAGGGTGACGGTTTGGGACTTGGATTCGCCGGGGTTGAGCTGGACGAGCTCATCGATGGACTTGGGGCGCTTGGGGATGTCTTGCACGAAGTTCATGCGGTATTTCTCGCCAACACGACCGAAGAAATGTCCCCAGAGCTCCGTCTCGATTGAGTAGTACCCAAGCTGCCAACCACGCTTGCTCAGGGGAGACCACTCCTTCCAGAAGGTGATGGGGAGAGGAGTGGGGTTGTGCACGGTCATGTTGACCTGCAGAGGGTTCATGGACACAAGCTCAGCCCCGATGGTGACGTTCTGGATGGCGGCACCCTCATCACCAGGGATGATCTTGTAGTTGGGCTTGGGGTTGGGACCGTCGGGATAGTAGGTGCAGTTGACAGCACCACCCATCCCGGGTACCTTCGGGTTCATGGATGGGGCAGTGGGCCCATGGAAACAACCACCCTCGAAGCGCAGGAATTGGTCCCAGTAGCTGTCTGGCCCGGTTGAGAGCAGGACAGCGCCGTTACCGTGACCATAACCGGGCTTACCTTCCACCTCGGGATCATAGTTGTCATCACCAGCAACATGGTGGGGGTGGAAAGGGTAGCCGGGTATATCCCGGGGATCGGTATACTGGTGTTGCTTTCTGGCCTCACACATGTCGCGGCTCCAGCCTTGACACGGAGGCCATGTAGAAGCCGTCGACAGACCAGCAAGGGCCAGACCAAGGAGAGTGAAATGCATGGTGAATGGAGTTGAAGGGTGACTCAAGATTGTGGTGTATGTGAACAGGATGGGGTGGGTGCGAATATGAAAGGATGAGAATGCTTTTCTTCTGGATGGTCCAAAGATTCTCGATTAAATAGTTAATTCACAAGGGCATGCCCTGAACTAGAACTTTCTCTGCTGAACTTTTTCTTCTTTTTTCTCAGACAGGCAACTACTTTGTAGATGTTTAGACCTTGACAATTCTACTAAGTTTTGACAAAGAGTATTCATAAATGTTGGCAAATGTGGACCCCAAACACTAATGATAGAAAGAGGTATGAAGCATATCGTGCTTCAAAGAAGTTCAAGAACATATTGTAGGATCCACATCAGTCTCATCCCATGGTCGTCGCTTGGGGGATATTCTTCCTGTCCTGACCACGTCGCCTGAACCTCAACTCGTGTGATTAGACACGCATCGCTACGGTCCAATTTACATACTTTAACCAGAATCTTCTACATCTTTCTGCTCCATGATTCATCTTGACACGTAGCCCTCTCACAACATGGCTTAAAGTTTGTTTTTTTCCACGTCTGCCAACCAACGATGAAGTGTCCAGGTGATATAGCCTTTGTGAGTCTTTCCAGCTGATACCGTTCTCGGTTTCTAAGACGACAAATCCGCGATGGCGCACTTAAGTCGCAGGCCACGTACCCAGTCACTTCGCGTCGGTTGAGCTTGGGCTGCACGTGAACCAAGGGCAAAAACTCGTTTTAATCTTCGACTTGAGACGCGCAAGCGCATCACCTCCAGAAATGGGCAAAGGCTTCGGCCCGAGACTCTTATAGCTGATTGAGATCTTTGGTCTTGCAATAAGAGACACGTCATGGATGTCCGTCGTCGTCCATCTCCCCGTCTGTACTTTTAAGAACACGAAGGCTCAATCACAAACCAACTCCCTCTCCATCAACATTGATTCCTGTGACCATGAATCGTGAATTGACCGACTACCATCTGCCACCATCAATACTCATGCCAAGATAAGCATCCCACGTCATGAAACGACAGCTACGCCTTTCTCTCCGCATCTCCTCATCATCAATTGGCCGCGGTACTCCAACGGAACCCTTCCGCCTGAGATTTACCGGTTTTTTGCCCTTTGCTCGGTAGATCGCTGACCGTCTTCTTCCTCTTTCGTACAAGTCCATGCTACCTTATTTTAAAGCGACCCAATGGCGAGTGTCGCATTCAAAGCCATATCGTCACTTGATTAAGGTTTTGCTGATCCCCCGCATATTTTACCCCGTGGGGGATCTTGGCATTTGTGATGATGGGAGATAAAAGCGACGTCCGCTGCGCTGTTGTCGTGCGCGTTTCTGTTTTCCTTCTCTGATCAATTGGGTAGAGCGAGTTGAAGTCAAAATGGCTGCATCAAACAATTATAATGTCCCGGCGGGTGACGAGGCAAAGCGCGACGATGATGTCGCTCGTGACGATCACATTGAGCGAGCAGAGACAACGGCAACGAATGATGACGCGGTATTTTCCAAGTTTCCGAAGATGGATAAGGTTGATGAGTTTGGCGCTCATGCGAAGACCGATCCACGAGAAATCGCGTTGGTGAAGAAGCTGGATAGATACATCCTTGTGAGTGTCCCAGCAGCAGTACCTCGAGTCCGTCGGCTAAAAGAGGCTAGCCTATGCTATGGCTTATGTACCTCTTCAATTACCTCGACAGAAACGCTCTCGTCAATGCTCGTCTTAATAACCTCGAGGAAGATCTGGGCCTGGTAGGAACACAGTATAACACTTGCGTCTCCATTCTCTTTGTCGGATACATGTGAGTCTTTTCTACCTGAATACCGAGTCCCTCCATGGCTAACATCCTTCCAGCGCTGGGCAAGTTCCAAGCAATATGCTGATCAACAGAGTCAAGCCATCCTGGTACATGGCTGGCTTCTGTCTTGCATGGTCAATCGTCAGTCTTCTGACCTTTTTAGCAAAAGACTATGCGAGTATGGTGGTACTGCGATTCTTCCTTGGTGTGACTGAGGCTCCTGTAAGTAAGTCTATGCTAGGTTCGAGCGACAACTGACTGAGGATGTGTAGTTCTATCCCGGAGCCCTGTTCATTCTCGCCATGTTTTACACACGAAAGGAATTGGCTGTTCGACTAGCCATTTTCTATACAGGTAACATGGTAGCCAGTTCATTCGCTGGTCTTATCGCAGCCGGTGTCTTTGCTGGTCTTGATGGAACTCATGGCTTGGCTGGTTGGCAATGGTAGCTATACTACCCAGGTGACATTCACATCCGTTCACTAACATTTGGCTTTATGCTCTTCATCATTCAAGGCGCTTTGTCGATCGGGACCGCTATCTTGGCATTTATCTTCTTACCCGATCACCCTTTGACCACTCGTTGGCTATCCGAAGAGCAGCGACAGCTGGCGCACAACCGCATTTACACCGACACCACCGACGTACGAGGAAAGACGAGTGTTTGGGTCGGTCTTCGCGAATCAGCGACTGACTGGCGGACATGGGCACTGTGTCTCATGTACAACCTCCATCTCTCATCCGTGGGCTTCCAGAACTTCCTCCCATCAGTCATAGAAACCCTGGGCTACAGTCGCACAATCACTCTCGTCCTAACATGCCCACCATATCTCCTTGCCGCCATCGTAAGTATCGTCATGGCCTGGACCTCGGGCCGGTGGAACGAGCGCACGCTTCACATCACCATCTGCAAGTCCATCGTCATGGTGGGCTTCATCATCGCTGTGTCGACACTAAATCTTGCCGCTCGGATGTTCAGCATTTACCTCTTTGTAGGTTTCAGCTTTGGTATCAATAATATTATTCTTGCGTGGATCAGCGCGACTGTTGGGCAGACTAGCGAGAAGAAGGCGGTGTCACTGGCGATCTGCAACACGTTTGGAAATTTGGCCCATGTCTACACAGCCTATTTGTGGCCCTCTTCAGATGAGCCAAGATACACAACTGCTTGGGTTGCGAGCATTGCTTTTTCTGCGGGTGTCGTGGCTATCGCTTGGGGGTTGCGGCTTCATCTGAAGAAGCAGAATGAGAAGACAAGACGAGATCATCCTGAGGTGACGAATTTTTACGTTTACTAGCGAATCTATAGCTTTGCCTGTTGTCTTGGTGTAGACTACATGACAGCCAGCGTTGAGAAATGTTGAAACGTTTGGAGTTGGAATTACCCTGTAGTATTTCTGTTTTGAAGATCGGCATTCGCGAGAACGGACCATGACACTTGAAATTAGTTTTACTATAAGCTTAATATTATCCTTGGCTTTTAAGATCGTTTTACTTCAATCGTTCCAGCTACTTAGATGGTGGTTTGCATGTTTAGCGCTGGGCATTGAACAATTAGATTGATGCCAAGGTGAAGATCTGACGAAGTGGGTCGTGGCAGATGACCATGGTAATCAGAATGGCATCCTCACGGTAAAGTCACAATGCCTGTCCCTAACATAAGAAATTAGAATACGATAGATAAAACTGTGTTATTATAAATTTCTTGAAAGATAACAAGTTAATTATTGGGAATCATAGAATGAAACCTGTGAAACGAGAAGTATAAAAC